>JADRCH010000283.1:917066-981170 GCA_019843965.1 Rhynchomys soricoides
AAGGAAGGAAGGAAGGAAGGAAGGAAGGAAGGAAGGAAGGAAGGAAGGAAGACAGACTGGAGAGATGGCTCAGGGCTCAGTAGTTAAGAGCACTGGCTGCTCTAGGGACTCAGGTTCAATTCCCAGTACCCTAGATGGCAGCTCACGACATTTGTTAAATTCAGTTCCAGAGGATCTGATACTTTCCTTCTTCTGGCCCCTTGAGGAACCAGGTACACACATGTTGTACAGACATATATGAAGGCAAAACATCTATACTCATAAAATTTTTAAAAATTCTTTTCAAGACAGGGTTTCTCTGGGTAGCCCTGGCTGTCCTGGAACTTGCTCTGTAGACCAGGCCTGACTCTCTCTCCCTAGTGCTGGGATTAAAGGTGTGCACCACCAATCATCTGGCTTTTTTTTTTTTTTTTTAATAAATAAAAATAAACAGAGGTGGGTGTGCAGCTCAGTGACAGAAACACTTGCCCAGCATGGTTGAAACCTTGGGTTCCATCCCCAAAGGACAAGCAGAGAGAATAAACCAACACTACACAAACCCCACGATGCCTATATTATGCCTGATTTAGCCCAGACCCTGGCCAACGGTAGTCTGGGGGATGATAGCTCAGAATCCTGAGCAGACAACCATTTAATTTGTGTGTACTGGCAGAGCAGGGAGGTGCCTCTGGTTTGACAGTCAGGAGTTGGCCTTGGGCATGCCCAGCCATTACCATCTGCAAAATAGGGCTGAGAACTGCTAGCCACCCACCTAGCAAGGACCACACAAAGCTCAAGTTAAGCAGACAGGCCCCAGCCAGCAAAACATCTCTCCAACACCAAAGCCTTTTTTGAGACAGTTTCTTTTTTATGTAGCCCTGGATGGCCTGGAACTCGGTATGTAGACCAAGATGGTCTCGAACTGGGATTAAAGGCCTATGCTACTTATAACAGTCTCAGGCCTCCCAAGATAGACACTTGTGCCTAAGGCACGGTGGTCAGACCCACTGATACTCTCCTGGTTTAGAGACTCCAAGTTCTGTGTCCTGGGGACCCCCCTTCCTGGCCTGGTCACCCTGGCCAAGGGGCTAGCCTTTCTGAAGATGAACTCACTTGACAGATGTTTACTAAGAACCTTGGGCAGGTAGAAAGCCAGGCAGAGTAGGACTCTCGAGAGCTTTCATCCTTAGGAAATCAGAAAGGAATGATGTTTCACTAAAGGGGCCTGGTTTGTGCCTTGGAACGCTGAGCTGCGTGGTGGTGGGAGGGCCAGCTCAACCTACCCCCCCCCCCCGCCTCTCTACTCCTTTCCTTAAGGGGAGGAAAATGTTTTAAAGCCATAAATGGGTTTCTTACCAGCCTGTGTTCATACAAATGGAAACTCACTTCAGACTTTTATCAGGAAAAGTAGCTAAATCTGAAGTGATATCTGCAAGGAGAGATGGCATGCACGATACAGTGTAGTGGAGATATGTGTACTGATTTGCATGGAGATTTGGTTTATTGTTTTGTAAATAAAGGAAAAATCGCTAGGTAAACATGTACAAATATAGCCATGTGTATGTGTGTGTGTGTATGTGTGCAAGGTACAAGGAAAACTCAAAGTTTCACGCAGAGACTAAATGGAGAAGGGTCACTGTCTTTTAGATTTATTTTTATTCCATTGCTTTCTCTCTTTGTTTTTCAGACAAGGTTTCCGTAGCCTGGGCTGGCTTCCAACTCATGATTCTCCTGCTTTAGACTCCCAAATACTGGGGTTACAGGTGTGTACCTGGCTGGGTCTTTTTGACACATGATCAGGGAGCCTCCCCAAGGGAATATTCAAGGTGTAGTTGCCATGGGGCATAAAGTGGAGGACAGGGATCCAGGAAAGGGGTACAGAAAGGAGACAAGCCAGAACACCCCATAATCCTGTTTACCAAGAGTTAACTGCCTGGCTCTTGATGAAGCAGGGTCGAAGTCAATAGGGGCCAGGGTTCCTGGTAAGGCAATTATCCTTGCCCACGACCCCCCTGACCTCCTAGGGACTGTCACTCTCCCGGTCCTATCTGTCTCATGCTTGCTGTGAAATGATCTCTCCTCTGGGGTCAAGTGACCATTTGGCTTCCCTCCTGGGGGCTAGAGTTGGGGAACAGTGGTATTTTTAAGCTATTAACAACTGACAGCTGGCAACTATTATTTGTCTGCTTCTGTTTCGCTTTCATTCACATTACTTAATGTATCTAACAGTCCTGGCCCTGAGAAGGGGAAACATCGCCTCCCAGCAGAGAGGTAATTTGGGGGTACAGGCCCCTACTGTAAACAGAAGGGGCTCTGAGCCACAGGGCCCCAGACCATCTGACAACACCCACATGGCCTTCCACATGTGAGCCTGGAAATGCAGAGCTTAGTCCTGTATCAGGTGGTGGGGCCCAATAACCATCGCTTCAAGCCCCACCACCACTACCACCACTGCCACCGCCAGAGTGGATGTACCTACCCTGTGCCTAGGATGTGCCCCTCCTCATCAGGCCAGGCACTATGCAGGCTCAGCTTCATGGACCAAACTATAAGTCATACAGAGTCCATAATAGAAAATGCTCCCAGAAGCCAACGGGGAACTAAGAAACATAATCAGCCATGCTCTTCTGGCTGCAGACAGGGGCTAGACTGAGAAGTCCTGTGTTCCTGCTGCCCCTCACCCCACCCCTGCTGGCTTTGGGAAGGCTGAAGGTAGGTAGCTTTGCAGGCAAGGGAACACTGAACTATGGGGGTACTCAGCTTCCTGGGACTACAGAAAGAACCTGAGGGTGGGGGTCTCCTAGTGGAACTCAGATTGCCTACACATTGACTGAGTGGTGGGGACTACGACCAGTGAACACGGGTGCCCCCCCGCCACCCAAGACTGAGCAGTCGAGTGACCTCCACAAGATTTGCAAAGATCCGTTGGATCTGTTGAGGGAGATGGGA
Source organism: Rhynchomys soricoides (assembly GCA_019843965.1). NCBI lineage: Eukaryota > Metazoa > Chordata > Mammalia > Rodentia > Muridae > Rhynchomys > Rhynchomys soricoides. The sequence goes on from JADRCH010000283.1 coordinate 919,995, forward strand.
AACTGGCAACCTGAGAGGAGACTGAGGCTGAGGCTATTCTCCAGCGGACACTGAGGCCAGGCTCAGATGTGCAGGAGATGGTGCCCAAGGGAAACTGGCTGTTTTGAAGGACAGGAAGATGGGAGAAGGAGACAGACTCCTTGGCTGCGGTGAAGCAGGAGGGGAGGAGAACCTACAAGAGGGGAGCTGTCCAGAAGAGAGGAAGTGGTCTTCAGGGGAAGCTTCCCAGTTGGCCATGAGGCAACTTTTTACCTAGCTGGACTCCAGAGGGATCAGCAGAAGGAATTAGAAGCAGGAGTGGCAGGAGTCTGGGTTCAGAGACTCTGGCACTCTGGGCGTGAACAGACTTTCCAGATGAGGGCTGGAAGATAAGAAGAGGGCACCAGAGTAGGGCTCTCAGTGTCAGGAGATATGAGCCAACAGGCATCTGAGAGCCTAAAGGGAGCAGTGGCTGGGAAAGCAAGAAGCGCCTGGAGAGGGGTACTCAGCCTGAAGAGGCTGCCTGGCAAAAATGGCAGACACCACAGTGTTAGCAAAGGCCTGAGACATATTAGCCAGCTACTGATGCCTCCAAGAAGCTAAGAGGCTGCTACTGTCATCCCATCTTGCAGATGGCAAGTCAGCAAAAGAGCATCAAACTCAGCTGAGCCCACAGACCCATTTAACCACCTTAGAATGAAGCTGGGGTTGGGGAGGGGTGCCCAGGGTTTGCTAACTGGTCTGTAAGGTCTCCTAGAGGAAATGTCTCCTGGGAGGAAGAGGTGACCAGGCAGAGACTGACAGCCAGGCCTCCAGCTGTACAGGGTAGGAGGGAGGGGAGTCTGGCCTGGGATCCAGCAACTTCCTCTAGCAGCTGGCCCCAGCAGACAAAGTAGGAGCGTGCCATCTGAGCAGAAGGGTCTGGAAGGCTGCAGCAGTGGGGCAGAGCCGGGAAGGACCTTCAGTTTTTGTTCAAAACAATGACCACCCAAAGGATTTGATGTCTACAATTTTTGACTGTGCTAAATTTAGCACACAGGGCGGGGCAGGCACAAGGGGCAGGGCAGGCACAGCAGGCACAGCCCTGCTAACTTTGATGTCACACTCTAGCCCTTTGTTGAGCCCCTTCTACCCACATTGCTACACAAAACGGGGACCTGCCTCCTAGGGGCCTTGTCATGGGAGAAAATCAAATTACTTCAAACCCACAAAGGTTTAGAGGTCAATAAGATAACCACGCATTATCCTATTAGGATTTCACACCTAAGCCAGAAAGGGCTCAGTTTAATTCAAAGGATTTAATCACTATTTCAGAGACCAAGGATGAGCTACCAGAGCTCATAAAGTCATGACCAGGACCATGCCACAGGCTACCCAAATGTAAAGATGGTCAATTCTCAGCAAACTAAGGAAAGAGAGAGAGAGAGAGAGAGAGAGAGAGAGAGAGAGAGGAAAACAAACTAACTAACAAAAAAAGTTCTGCTTCAGTTTCTCTCAAAAGCGTGACCTTGGGGCTAGAGAGATAGCTCAGCGGTTAAGAGCTCTGATTGCTCTTCCAGAGGTCCTAAGTTCAATTCCCAGCAACCATATGGTGGCTCACAACCATCTGTAATGAGATCTGATGCCTTCTTCTGGTGTCTCTGAAGGGAGGGACAAGGTACTCACATACATAAAATAAATAAATAAATCTAAAAAAAAAAAAAATGTGGCCTTATGTAATTCAGTGGGAAAGTCTGTAGATCTGAGCCACAACAGCACCCAGCATATAGTAGACATTCAATGGACACAAGCTGGCTATGTCATCCCAAACAGCATCTCAGTCCTGTCACAGCCAGAGGACTCAGAGGTATCCCTGGCATCCTCAGAATGACAGGGCCACTCCTTGGGACAGCCATCCACCATCAGTCAGCACTGCAGGCCATTTCTATCTTTCTTTACAGACAGAGCCCACTGTATAAGCCCTGATGGGGTAAAGCTCACTATACAAACTGAGCTAGCCTCGAACTTGCAGTGATTCTCCTGCCTCTGCCTCCCAAGTGCCAGGAATATGGGCATCCACCATCATGACAAGCAGATTATTTCCTGAACCTGGAGGGTATGATCTGACCAGTGGGCTTCCAAGCCCCGATGGTTAGAATCAGAATCTTTCAACATTATTTAGTTTTGACTCAACTGTTTTCAGCCCTTGCAAGCACTTCCCCACCCCGGTGCTGAGGGTGGAGCCCAGGGCCTCTGGCATGCTGATAGTAAACACATCTCCCCACTGAGCCACATTCCTCAGCCTGCTTAAAAGCACTTGTACCACAACAGGGCTCAGACAGGACTCGGCTAGATGTACCCACAGCTTGCGCCCCACCTCCCACCACCCCACTTCCAGGCAGGGATACCAGCCGTGCCACCCTTCCCTGCTGAGCCCAGACACATTTGAGGAGCCACTCTAGGCAAGAGAGGTTTCTTCTTTTAGTTTGTAGATGCTGGAGAGCCATTCTGCTGATAGGGTCTCCTCGGCGTCAATTCCCAATTGGGGAAAAATGTTTCTACCATACCTATTGAATCTAACCACTATTTTAAAATTTTACTGATTTTTAAGATTTTTTTTTTTATGAGTGTTTTGTCTGCATGTGTGTGTGTGTGCAAGAGCGGTAGGTGCTCCTAACTCCTAAGCCATGGTTCCAACTCCAGAGCTAATCACTATTCTGAACGTCTTCTGGGCCTCCTGGTCTTGTCTATCTGTCCCCTTCTGCTAGGGTTGGTACCCTCCACTGCTTAGTGACAAAACAGGGTTGGGAGAAGGTGGGAAGCAAGATGAGAGAGGCAGTGTGGCAGACAGACAGACAGACGGAGTCAAGTCTGGCAGACAGACAGACAGAGTCAAGTCTGACAAGCTGATCTGAGGGAGGCATGGTCTCTGGTGGGCGAAGGCCCTCGTGGACCCCCATTTAAGCACTGAGTTGGATACTTGAATTGAGTAGTGTCTCAAGGCCAAAAAGGTCCCTGAGTTCCCAGGGGTCTCTGTGAGTTCAGGAATCTCAGCCCAGAAGCTGAATAGACACATACTCAGGTGAGCAGGCATGGGGCCAACTCTAGTTGAGAGTCAAATGGAGCCAGAAAAACTGCCCCTCCCCAAGCACTCAAGACTCCGGGAGCCCTACATCAGGAAACCCAGAGGACTCTTCTGCTCTACAAAAATTAACCATTTCCTCATCAGAAAAGTAGGGGTGTCAGGCTGGGCGTGGTGGCCAACTCCATTAATCCTAGCCTTCAGGAGGCAGAGGCAGGCAGATCTCTGTGAGTTCAAGGCCATCTCAGTCTACAGAGTGAGTTCCAGAACATCCAGGACTCTGTAGAGAGACCCTGTCCAGACAGCAAAAACAAATGAAAAGGTAGGTATGCCAATGCCATGTGATGCACAGGCCACAGCCCATGAACAAAGTTTCAGTGTCTAAGCCACGTAAGGAGGATGCTCTCTGTGTAAAGGAACAGGACCCCGTGGGCCTGGAAGCTCCATTTCCTTAGTGAGTAAGGTAGAGAGAGGGAAGAAGGCCTCCACAGGAATCCTTCATGAGACCCTGAGAGGACAGAGTGAGGAGTTTCCACCACAAGCTCTGTCAACCACATCAGTAGCAACAGTGTGAGGACAGGGTTACTCACTACCACATCAGCAGCAACAGTGTGAAGGCAGTGCCATTCACTAGGCGCAGACAGGAGGGGAACCCCACCCCCCAGCCACTGCAGAACCCCCCACTGACAGCCAGGCTTCAAGCCCTGCACAGCCCCTGTGGAGCCAGGTGTAATGGTCTGCCCTCTCCTTCCAACGAACTGCCATGCCTCCAGCCACAGGTCCAATGCCAGCGTGTGGGTCTGCCCAGGAACTGAAGTCAAGCTCCCTCCACAGCTGCTTTCCTCAGAGCCCTCCACGGATCTTCTCCTCCTCCTAGGCCTCCTGGGAGACAGATGGAAAGGGCCAAAGCCAGGGTCAGGCCAGAGCCAATGCCCAGCAGGGACGATCTTGAAGGCCGTGGGAGCTGACAAGCTGCCTTTCACTCATTTCCCAGAGATGACCTGCCCCAGGTCTGGGCAAGAGAGGTCTGTGCAACCCACGTATGAATTCCAGGTCTAAAAAAATGCATCACCCATGGTCTCCATTCTGGCCCCTCTGTCAGCAACAACACCTTTACCAAGAAAGGCTTTCGGGGTAATCCCTGCCTCTGCAGCAGCACTCTCTCCTAAGCACTGAATTACCCAAATCAATTACTCCAAGGAAGAACTCCAGCAGACAGACACTAGAATAAAAATGGCAGGTAATCCTCACTGGCGGGTAATTGGTCCCTTGAGAATTTCAAATAATAAAAGCAGAATTGAAAAGAAGGCATTTTCCCCAAGAAAGGCAGCAAGAAAATGCATGTGGATAAACAAAAGACTCCCCCCTCCCAGCTGCCTTCCTCGGCAGGGGAACCACCACAGAGACACCCTGGGCCCGTGGGGCTGAGGTGGGGTAAAGCCAGGACAGTTCCAGGGTCCGGAGGGACACTCGATTCACATGTCTTGGGCTCAAGTGGCAGTTTGTCTCTGTATTCCAGGTGACCTGAGCCTCTCATTCAGGACAAAGGCTCTCCCATAGCAGGGCCTTGCCTGTCATCCCTTCCCTTCTTGCACCTGACTATGCCACAAGGACCTGCCATGGCCTTAGATGGTGATGGAGGGACAGGTCTCTTGTGTACCTGGGGCCACTTATTGCACCCCCTCGTGCCTCAGTTTCCTTAATTGTCACTTTGTGCCGATGTCATCAAACTGATATATATATATATATATATATATATATATATATATATTCCTACAGTGCCACTTCAAGAGTGTTACAGAGCCTGCCTGTTGGCATTCCATGAAGAAAGCGTCCTGTAGTCAGGATTTGGAGATTTCTGGAATACACAAAGAAAAGTCAGCTACAGTAGGACTTCTCAGAGCCTTTAAAGTCGCTGATGCAGATCAGCTCTCTACAACGGACCATGACAAGGGTGCTCTTTTCCTTACCAGCCAACCATTCACGACACGGACTAGGCTGACAACGATGGCAGGCACCAGGTACAGCAAGGACAGAAGAAGGCATTAGAGAGGGTTAGAAGGTTGTAGGAAGCTTTCAAAACGGCATATGCTCATACACTCCTAAAGAAAGAGGATCTGTGAGCAGACGCAGGGTAGCCCAAAGGGAGGCCAGCACAGGGACAGTGTGACCCCACTTGGTTGTGGCTATCAACTGCTAAGAAGGAGAGAAGCTGAAGGGAGGAGAGTCTGGGGGTAAAGAACATCGTGGGAACTTTTCAAAGTGCCTGGCTAAAAATAATGTCTCAAGTAGGGCTTCTTTCCACATGCTGGGCATTGTGGGAAACAGCTCTCAAGCTCCCTCCTGTCCTCTGCTCTTTATCCAAGGGACTGGTGCTTTAGTTCACAAGTGCTAGGTGGTAGAGCAGAGACTTGAGGACTCCAGTGCAATGTCAGACTCATGCACTTAACCCCTGCATTCCCCCACCTCCACCCCCAGCCACAATGCAGAAAAGGAACTAGAGCCACCAACACCATCAGGATGGACAAGAGTCGCCGATCTCTCACCACGTGAAGCCTGCTTGATTTTTAATTTATATACCCACTGAGCAGCACTTTCTGAATATCTGCATAGGTCATTCGTTTTACGTATTTAAAAGGAGCCTTCTCTATGATCATCCTTGAGTGAGCACGGGAGCCCAAATGGGAAGCTAGCACTGAAAGAGACACGTGGCTGAACCCATCAATGCTCTCAGCTTTCCTAGTGCTCAACTGCTGTGATTCATAGGGCTTGGGAACTGTCGTAGATGGACGTGGACCTGGGGAGTGGGGAGGTGGGGGGCACCCTATCATCCCAAATATGACAGTCACTTCCATTAAACGGAAGAAGTCACCAGACCCTTTCCTGTCCCTGTACTGGAAAGGAAGCAAAATTATGTGCCTTAATTCAATTAGGTAATTAAGTAGACAATGGGAAGAGAAATTCCAGCAAGGTTATAAATACTCTAAATCACAGCCGTGGGTGAAGCAGATGTCAACAAGAAACAGGAACCCTGGGAGTGGGGAGGATAGCCAGAGGCGGGGACTGAGGTGTGTCCCCTCCAAGGTGGCTTATAATTACCCAGGCCAGCCCTGATAAGCACTTTGCAAGCCTTACCTCACCTAAATCTCAAAACAACTTAGTGATGAAAGTGGGGCCATTTGAGGGAAACTGAGACAGAGGTATGAACTGACCCGCCTGCAGGCACACAGGAACAGAGAGACGGCCTGCAGGATCCAAATCCACACCTTTCTCCTTCCCATCCCTCTGTTCCTGTCCTCCACCAAAGATAAAGCGGCTGTCTGGGGTCAAGCAGGGAAAATTAGGCAGGATTTAAGACCTCCTGGGCTCCTCAAGGGTCTCTCTTGTCAGGCTAGGCCTGGGGCTCTCCACACTGTCCCAGCATTCTAAGCTGAGGGGTGGCTGAGTCCAGGCAAGCTGGGAAAAAGCAATTTTGGACAAGCCTGCTTGCTGCAGTTTGGGCACCAGTCTTGGCATGGCTTAAGGCCTACATCCTCTGGGAAGCCCCCTGCCCTTCTCCCTGCCCCACTGTCTACACTAACTGACCCCTTTGAGCTCCACGAACCTCTTCCTTAGCTGGTGGTCTTTAACACACACACACACACACACACACACAAACACACACACACACACACACAGAGTGTCTTCCCTCACAGCAGATGGGGGCAAAGGCGGACAGAGGACCCAGAACTTCAGGTACTTTAGAGAACCTTTGTTAAGCCCCTGCTTAACAAAGTTCCCCACCAAACTCACCCCCTGGAAACCCATACTCACAAATCGGTTTGTTGGGCTGACTTAACCCTACCTCTAAACAACTCGTGTATAACTTTACAAGAAAAGTAATATTATCTAAAAACTAAAATCTTCCAAACTCAGATGGTCCTTCCCAGCACTTTGCAGAGAAGGTGGGGGCAGAAAGTATGGGAAAGAGGCATTGGGCACAGTATCCTACACCTGCTAAGTAATATTATTATTATTATTACTCCTCCTCCTCCTCCTCCTCCTCCTCCTCCTCCTCCTCCTCCTCCTTCTTTTTCTTCTTAAAAAAAGTCCCTGGGGAAGAGCAAGCAGGGAAAGAGGCCCTAGTGTCCGTCACAGTCACACACTTACACTGTGCACACTGTGTTCTCTCCATGTCGAACCCAACAGTCACCCCACAAATAGGCAATGCTGTCCCTAGTTTATAGAGGGCTGAGGAAGGAGGTGAGGGGTGAGGGGTGAGGGGTGAGGTCAGCACCCATTACAAATCCAGGAGCAAACCCTGACCACCCTCCATTCCTGCTCCCTGGTGGCACTTCTGAGTACTCCCCAGACTCCTGTGTGGGACAAAAGGCTGTGACTGCACCTCCCACCCAAAGGCATCACAGACACTATTCCAAACCCAAATGAACACTCAGTCCATGAAAGATGCAGCACCATCCTGAGTACTGGGTACAGAGATAGGTAAGGGATTGACACCAACTGCCCCCAAAGCCAGTAAACTACAGGGATGGACAGAGAGGGGATTGGGGCTAGGAAGCCATGGCTTCTCAAATGCCCTTCCTCTTTGGACACTTCGGTACCACCTGACCCTCTCTCCTCTGTTCCCACTCTGACTATTCAAGGTCAGTGTCAGAGGAGAGGCAGAGAATGAGGCCACTGAGAGAAGAGGCCCTCTGCCCACCCTGCCCGGCTACCTCTATTTCTCCTTCACGGTCCCTCACGAGGCCACCACACAGCTGTTGGACAAGCAGCACACAGCTGTGGAGTTACAAAGACCTGTATTCAAATCCTACCCTGGCACTTCCCCACCTGGTGACCTTGAACAAGTCCCAAAAATCACAAAGTCTGTTTTGAGACTCAATGAGCTGATGCTCAGAAAACCTAGTGCCTGGCCAGTAGGAAGTTCCAGAAAGTGTGAACTGCTGGCTATTTATTTGTATTATAGCTCAGAGAGGTCATGTGCCTTGCCTGGGCTCAGACAGCAGGCACAAGGCACAGCAAGTGTTGACACCGGTTCCAGGTCCGATCTAATCCCTTTCTGGACACAGAGACCCTCCACAGGGAAGCTATGAGAAAGCACAGCCCAAATATTTATCATGCCTCAGTGGGTTGCCTGGGCCTACAGATCATAGACTGAGTACAGAGTCCCAACCAACAGGTTTGTTTTTCTATACACACACACACACACACACACACCCCACAGTAAGTGGCTCACAGTGGAAGTTCCCAAACCTTGGCATCTTCCCCAGTCCAGAGGTGAGTGGTGAGCTCATGCCTGTGACTAAGCCACACTGACGCCAGGAGCCCTCTCTGGGAACCCAGAGACTTGGCTTCTAGCCCCAGCAGGAGTCACGATGCAAAACCAGGGTGCTCCAGAGGTGGGGATCCCCAGCTCCTGTTGCTGAGATTAGGGTCCTGCCAAACAGGGGGGCCTTGCAGCCAGGGGCCAACAGTGGCCTGGAGGTCGGAGCTGAATTCCAGTTCAGACATGAACTTGGTGAAGTTTCAGGCCAGCCTGGCTTCTAATCACAGTTGTAAGGATAAGTGGGTGCCAGCTGCTTCTGGTGGTCCATCCATCAGATCCTGCTCACCTGTGACCACGGCTGAGCTGGAAGATGCTGAGCTGATGCAGGCACTGAGAAGGAGAACCCAGTGTTGAGGGAGGGGATCGGGCAGGCAGCCTGGAGAAGGCCTCCTGCAAGGGGAAATAAAACAAGTGGGCTGTGAGTCCTGCAGAGGTCCCCCAGAGTCAGGCCAGGAGAGAACAGCTTCTGGATACAGCCTCACCCCTGCTGGCTTCCTTCTCTCACCTCTAAAAGTGGAGATGGACAACCTGGACCACCTACTTTAAAAACTAGAAAGAGCTGAGAAACTTGTGTGTAGGCTTTCCCCAAAGCTGGCTCTTCCTAGACTTCACAGACAGCAGAAAACAGGATCTCCTGATGTAAGGAGACAATGGAGATGAGCAGACTTGAAAACAGTCAATCTTACAGGAATGCCCATACCAAAGACAGAGGAAGCACTGTGCTCCTTACAGATCAGGGCACCGCCATGCTCTGCAACCCCCAAAGGACCCCGTTACCTGTGAAATCATAGTCACAGTCCTTTTGGGGTTGTTTGGTTTTAGAAACAGGGTCTCCTCTCACACCAGCTGGCCTAGGACTCATGTTGACCCTCCTCGGCCTCCTGAGGTTTGAGGTTACAGGTGTGAACTTGCAACTCCTAACCCACATCCTTATTACATCATTTGTAATGGTCCCCAATTTGGGGTCCTCATGACATTTCCCTGCATCAGACTCATCACCACCTCCCCGTTCCCCTGACCTAGCAGGTCGCAGCTTTCTGCTGCTCTCTGGACTGCAGCCTTTCTCCCTGGAGCTTTGATCCATCTCTGGCCTTCTTGCCATCTTTAGCACTTGGCTGAAAAGTCTACCTGAATAGTTTCAAGTGACCCCCATTCCCCCTGCAGTCTGTGACTTGCCCTGGGCTCCTCAGAACCTGATAAATGAGGCTGAGGACTGGCTTGGATTCTGCCACTCACTTCTGGATGCAGTGTCCCAGTGCAGCAAGACACTGGGTGCACATTCCCTCTGTGTACTCATGAGAGCAGGCAGCCCAGCCTCCACCCACTTCAACAGCAGCCGCAGAGCCACTCAAGGGAGATAATGGAGCCAGAGGGCTCTGCAGGGCTTCAAGTGTGACTCGAACCCAAGGGATTACAAAGTCTATTTTTAACTCCCCACATCCTGACCGAAAAACAAATCCTTCACACACCCCGCCAATTCCTATCAGGGGGTGACAGGGCCTTTTAAGAATGTTCTCCTCCTGGAAGTAGCGCCAGTCAACGTTGATGGCTGATGGCGGTCCCTCTGCCAGGAAAGACCCTGAGGTCTCCACTCCAACCACTGCCAGCTTCCACTATGTCTGGCCGGGTCTCCACAGCTCCCCGAAAACATCGGTTTCCTGGTGGACTCAGTTGTCATGTGTTTTCCAAGACAGCCAGGTGTGGTCACAGCAAGTGCTGAGAAAGGTCACACTCTCCTTATTCCCTCACCCCGTCCCTCCCCTAGCCCTTCTCTAATAAGTGAGCCCTGCTAGGGCCACCTCCAGGGGTCAAGGCTGAGGCACCTGTACCACAGGAAACTGGCTCTGGGGGAGCAAAGGCAGATAAACTGGGCAGGCACCTGAAGAGAACATTCATCAGCAAACATGGAGAGCTTTGAAGTTTCAAGGGTTCTTAATTGCAAAAGGGACTAGGGGGAACATTGTCTATCTATTACCTATCTCCCCAGTATTCCCAAGACAGCTTTTCACGGGAACCAGCCACCATGACCACAAGGAGATGAGACTTTCCTCCCTCAGGCCACAGTTTCCTACCTGTCACCTGGCCCACCTGTGTGGGTGTCAGCTTCATTCTTCTGTAGCTCATACTGAGGATGGCTCCCAGGGCTTCGTGCATGCCAGGCAAGCACTCTATCTCACAGTTACAATCTCAGCTCTAAGTTCAAACATGCACTGTTCACCCCCCAGGCCCACCTCAGCTAATGCCTCTGCTCACATTCACCATCATCAGGAAAACGGCCAAGAAAATGGTCCACCAGGGGTATCTCAAAGGACAGACCATGGCTGTGCTCCCGGAGTACCACAAACAGCCTCTCCTGTGAGGAGCACTGAGAACTAGGAGGGAAGCAAGAGAGTGGGGGAGATGGTGGGGTCGGTTATCAAGGGGCTCCTTTTTTAGCCTGAGTGAGCCAACAGTGTCCGCCCCTTTCCCACAGCCTTGGCTTCCTTAGCAGAAACTCACCAGGAGACTGAGGGAGGCCTGGGTGAAGCCAGTCCCACCAGATAAATGGACCTCACAAGCCAGGAGGTTTAAACAAATGCTGTGTTCAGCATAAATCTGTCTGTGGTTTTGTTTCTGCTTTGGTCTCTAGGGCTCCACAGTCTTCTTTCAACAAGACAAACCCTTTCCAGGGAGGCTGCACAATCCCAGAAAGTCATGTGACCCACTCGGTGCCCCTAGGACAACATCTGTGATTCCAGAATAATCCCCTAAACCCCAGTAGAACCTTCATAATCCCCAAATGTTCTCTTGAGTCTAAAGGTGGTTTGGATTTTCTCATTTAGGACATGAAGTTCAGCCTGCAGGAAGGCTCTTCTCGACCTGTTTCAAGACCTATCCATCTTAGATGCCATAAAGCCAGAAGGGACTTTTTTGAAAAGCATTTCAGGACTGGGGTAGGGGAGAAGACAGTGGCCTAGAGGCAGATATGTGCCTACCATGTTCAAGGTCCCAAATTCTATCTATAATACACCACACACACACACACACACACACACACACACACACACGGAGGGGGGTAACAGACCTAGAATAATCATAAAGAGACAGACATCTGTCCATGAATCCAAAGCATCTGTTTGTCCTTCAGCAATGATCAGTCCAGCCCAAGTGCAGACACAGAGGCTCCCACCTGGCTGTGCTAAAATACAGGATGCAAGGAAAATGCTCTGGGCCAGAAGTGTTGGCAGGGCACTGGCTAAGCTGGATGAGAGTCACTAGGCATAGGGAGGCCTGTCCTGGGCCCACTTGTCCTATGGACACTCAAATGAGAAATACCAGGTCTGTCAACTCCAGAAATCTAGTGCCTGCCTTGGGAGACAGGCAAGTCTGCAAGCTAATAGGAGTTGCAAAAGCCAGGGCTAGGATGTAGCTGGGACGCCTCATATGCCTGAAGCCCCGGGTTCCAGCCCCAGCACTGCATGCACAAGGTATGACAGCACATCCCTGGAATCCCAGCGCTTGGGACGTGGAGGCAGGAGAACCAGGAACCTACAGCTGGCCTGGGATACAGAAATTAGCCAGTTCCAAGCAGGAGTGGCTCATACTCAGGTGATGAGATCCTGCTGGGTAGTCAAACAGTGGTGGAGATGGATGGATAGTCCAGAAGCCTCAGGCACAGACTAGGGTGCTGGAAGCCTAAAGAGCAGAGGGAAGTAAATAGAAAGGAATCCCAAAGCCACACATTGTAGCCCAGGGATTAGGCCCTGAATCTGTGGTGGGGCACAGGCAACCACTATCAAAGGGAAACAAGATTCGTGAAAGAGCCAGGAAGCTGAAGCTCACAAGGGCTGCTTCAAGAAACCTAGCTGCTGGACACCCCAGGCACAAGGTGCAGGCACAGTACAAGCAGCCTGGCCTCACTTCCACTTGGAAGAGTTAGAGCACTGGGCAGGGGCACCAGTTGAGAGAAAGAAATAGGAAAGGCTGACGGGAGATAGAGATGGTAACTTGAGAGGGAAACTAGAGGTGTTATACTCTTCCTCCAGGTTTCTTAGCCCAGGCTACTCCACCCTGAGAAGGGGACTGCAGCTGGGTTTGTCTCAGAGCCCCAAGCTCCCTTTGGCTCCAAGTCACAAACCCCGGTCACTTCACGGTCACCTTCTTGCAGTGTTCTGTGTGCGAAAGCCTGTTGTATTCTGAGGCCAGCAACCTCAGTGGGCCCTGAACCCTTTGTGGTACCCTTCCTCAGAGATGCCAGGGGAGGTCACAGCTCTAAAGGACTTCAGCCATTTAGCTGAACAACCCCACCTTTATCCCCTTGACATCTGAAGAGACTAAAGATAGGAAGAACACTCCCAGGATCACCTGTTATCCACAGGCCCTTCATCTTCCAGACAAGATCTCTAACAGCAAAGCCACCACCAAGTGGGCAGGAAAATCACAAAAAGTCACAGTGCTAAGGAGGCTGAATATACAGTTAGAGGATGAGAGTTCAAGTCCTGACTCTTCCACTTTCTGCTCATTCTTCCCATAATGTATGTGGGCTTTGGATGTTCGCTTCCTTTTGTGGACTCCTGGGACCTCAACCATAAAATGCATGTAATTTACCCGGAGCCTTCAAAGGACTCAAAGGGTTAAAAGGCAGAATAAGTGTCTGTCTTCCACAAAGCTTGGGGGGGCAGAAATATGACACTGGATAGGTCCATGTAAGCGTGCCCTTCCCACCATAGCCAGCCCAGCCCTCAGAAGAGACAAATCCCCAGAGATGCCCTCCAGGGAGGGCCGATTTAATAAGAAACAGACCTGCTCTGAGAGATGGCTCAGTGGTTAAGAGCACTGACTGCTCTTCCAGAGGTCTTGAGTTCAATTCCCAGTAACCACATGGTGGCTCACAACCATCTGTAATGGGATCCAATGCCCTCTTCTGGTGTGTCTAAAGAGAGCAACAGTGTACTCACAGACATAAAATAAATCAAAATCTTTTAAAACAACAACAACGTGCCCTCCTCCAGGGGTTCAGGCACAGAACCTTCTAGTTGGAAAGGTCACGCACCCACACTGCAATGAGGAGAAGAAGGGAGGTCATACTCACTTCTCCAGCATCCCTACCTCTGTAACTGAACAACTAAGCACAAGGGTCTCGGCAAGGTGTGCCAATCCTTCCAGAAAGCGGAGGTCAAAGGCCTGCCCTTATGCATGCACACTTTGAGAGCATCACTGCCCCCCGCCCCCCTCTCTTACCTGCCTCCTATCCTCTGATTTCCACCACCGGGCCCCATACTCTTCCACAGAGTACCTGAGGGTGAGGCTTCTCAAGCTGAGCTATGCAGAGGGCCTGAGTTGTTGCAGGAGTGGAGATGAGGAATTTGCATTTCAATAGGTACCCTGGGTGCTTGTGATAAAAGCATCCTGGCACACACAAAAGCCTGGACATAAGTGCATACACAAGTATATACACACACACACACACACCATAATAGGCATTCAAAGAGGGTCAAAAAGTAAAAATTGTAAGCATAGACTCTATGAGCTGTTGCTGGGTTTGGGACACAGCACACCCCCATCACTGACCTTTGATAAATCCCTTCCTTAGGCTAAACCCATTTCTTTATATGCAAAGTGAAGATAAGAAAAGGACGCAGCCTCACAGGGTTCCCTTAATGCAGTGACATATGTGTAATGTCCCCAGCACAGGACCTGGTACAAAATAAACAATAAATGGTGCTGAAGCCACTGTCAAACTCAGTTCCCCTGCCTTGAGTGCCTAAGGGAAGGCTCTGAAAGCCAAGACTGGGGGACCTCAGGGAATACGTGAGCCATTAAGAGATGAAGGTCGGTGCAAACATTCAGTGGGTAGAAGTAATTGGGACATAGATTTCCATGCTGAACAACAAGAATGTTCCAGTCATAAGGCCAGCGCCTCCTGAGTTTGCTGTCCTGGAGAACCTGCGGCTGAAGAGCTATGGATGTAGCCCAGGGATGGAACACTGGAGGCTGGAAGTCTGAAGCATCCCCACGGTGGCTGGGATCAGGTTTCTCTCCTGCATGCTAGTTGGCTGGGTCCTTCGCTGTTCCTCCGTGTTTATAATTGTCACCTCCATTTTCAAAGGCCTAACTCTCTGACACATTCACGGCAGACAAGGGAAGTGGTGAGGCCATTTGAAATCTGGGACCTACAGCTTCTGTCCTTACGAAGTATGTGCACCTTTCTCTAAAGGCCTGGTGTTCAGCTGCTCCTGAGAGGAGGGGAAACTGAAGCACAGAGATGCTGAGTCCCTCAGGCACCAAAGCTCCGAGCAGGTGACCTCCATGACCCACTTCATAAAAGCCTCACTAGATCCTCCTGGTACCGACCCTTTAACTCAGGGGGTTTAGGAAGACATAGTGATCAGAGGAAGCTGAGATTTGAACTCATGTTTAGATTCAAGAAAATGGAAAGGAGTTAAGACAGGAAGAACAATGTTTCCTATTATGACTCTCATCTGTGACTGCTGGCAGTTAAACCTTAAGCTCTGTCCTCTGCTGCCACCTCAACAGCTGAGGGAGGTGAGATAAAGCTGGGCACACACATCACAGAAAGCTCAAAGGAGCTTTCAATGCTCAGCAGGCTGGGACCCGGAAACCAGGTGGCTTGGGTCTCTCTCCTCATGTCGTATGTGGCTCTCAGGTATGTTCTGTCAGTGGAGGGTGGGGCTGGAAGCAGGCCAAGGAAAGAAGAGAGACCTCTCTGCACCCACTTGCATCCTAAGTAACAGCACTAGCTAACAATAATTACAAACATTCCAAAGTTGATGGGCACATGGGAAGGAGGGTGTGTGTGTGTGTGTGTGTGTGTGTGTGTGTGTGATGGGGTCTGAAATGTGGGAGACACAGGAAGTCTCCGAAATCGGGAGACTGGAGAATCCTGTACCCGAACAACAGTAGGTGGCAGGTCAGCTGAAGGTGCTTCCCTGGTGACACCTGTACCCTCCTTTCAGAGGAAAGCGTCAGCCCTGCACCCAGCTGCGGTCAGGGATAGAGGCAGAAAACAGCAAAGTTTGAAGGGTCTGACAAGGCTCAGAGGTCCTGCGGGAGAGCCGAAATGAGAAGTGAATAAAGCGAGGTTGAGGCGCACTCCTCAGCCCTGTAGTTCTATAGAGGTATCAAAGCTCTCAAGGTCTTCAAGAAGACCCTGCTCGGATCCCTGCAGGTGTTAGGGTACCCTCAACTTGACCCTTGGACCTCAGCCATTACCTCTACTTGCTGGCCTGGCCGCTGAGCGCTGTGCAGTCGGAGAAACCCAGGGCCAGGGCCCCGTAGTCACCAAGTCTCTGGGTCTCAGGGCACTGGGCTGCCAGTTCGGCCGTTGGAAAGTTTCCGTGGGGCGGGCCGGGTCGAGCGGAGCGGGCCGGGCTGGAGCGAGCTCCGGCCGGCTCCGCCGCCTCCCGCAGCGCGGCGGCTCTCTGCTCCCTGGCCAACCGGCCTGCCCTTCCCTGCCAATCGCAGGCCCCGCTGCCGCAGCTTTGCCCGCCCACGGGCCCCAGCGGGGGCGGGGGCGCACCTGTTTGGTCAATCGACCCCGCATCTCCACCACCCGCCCGGCCGGCCTGGGCAGGGCGAACCCCTCCGCTGCCAGCGCTCGCCCCCGCCCGGGCTTGGCCAGGGTCCAGGTGGGGCCACACGCCTCGCCTCCTGCCCTGCTCAGCCCGGTCCAGCTCGCTC
The DNA here is from genome assembly GCA_019843965.1 of Rhynchomys soricoides. Classification (NCBI taxonomy): domain Eukaryota; kingdom Metazoa; phylum Chordata; class Mammalia; order Rodentia; family Muridae; genus Rhynchomys; species Rhynchomys soricoides. The sequence continues at coordinate 936,041 of JADRCH010000283.1, forward strand.
ATGGCCTCATCCCGCCCTCCTAGGTCCTTCCCTGCCTCCCTAGCTGTAGCCCAGGGACAGAGAGATGACCGAGGCTTCTCTTCCCTTACTCCTCTGTCACCTTCTAACTATTCCCGCCCTGCAAGAATCTTTCACGGCGCGCTGACCCCTTCCATTTTCCCATACGTCCAGCACCATCTCCAACTTCAGGCTTGGAGGCTGGTACCAGAGCCTGAGAAAAGGACCGTAGCACTCCCATCCAGTTAAACTCCGGGACACCCCAATCCTCCCTGCTGGATGTCCCCCAACTTCCTTAACCCACACAGATTTCATCGCCCCATTTCCCGCGATGAAAACATTGAGACCAGAAGGGGGCGAACGCTTTTGCGATCTTTTGGCAGGTGAGTTGACAGAGTTCGCTTGGCTCCTGTCCCCGAAACCGGTGGATGCCTGGGACCGCCCCGCCTGGCCCTGGGGGACCGCGAGGAGCCTGGAGGGGAGGATCGCGGAGGAGGCGGAGGCCCGCGATGGCGCGCGCCGGGCCTTACCTCGGCTGCAGAGCGTGTCCCTGCAGAGCGCGCCCGCGGGAGGCCCCAGCAGCGGCAGGGAGGCCCAGGCGAGCGCTCGGGAGGCCGAGCGCCCAGCGCCCATCCCGGCCGGCGTCGGACCTGCCTCCCTCCGCGGCACCTGTGGCGCCAGCGCTGCACACGCGGCCTGGGCCTCGGGGGTCGGGCCCTGGCGTGCGGGCGCTCCCCCGGGCTTCTCGTGCCGTCCTGGCTGGGACTCCTACCGCAGTGGCGCGGACCCGGGCGGGGAGCAGGCCGCCCTGAACGGGGCTGCTATTTTTAGTGGGAGCTGCTCTCCCAGTCGGACAGACAGAACCTGTTAATTCGGCCGTTGAAGAAGGGCCTGTCCGGGGAGCTCCCAGGAAAGGCGGCCGTGGCCCTGCTGAAAGCTGATCCTGCGCATTCCTGCCTCTCGAGGCGGGAGGGAGGGAGGACGCCTGCAATTCCAGGGGGAAGCCTGCGTCCTCTCAAGCTGCGCATTGGGCCCAAGTGCACGCCCCAGAGGGCTCTTGAAACTGACCTTGGAACATGGCCCGACTTTCCTCACCATCACAAGCCTCAGATGATGGAGCATAACATGTGTCTACCTTACTGAGAGTCCCGGCTTCTTATTAGGAAGAGGCCCTACGAAATGGAGTCTGAGCCCCAAAAAGCACGAAGTCATCATTCCGAAGTTTCTCGCTGAAGGAAGTAGGAATGTCAGGTAAAAGGCAATGATGTGCTCTGGATGGACCCAGGCAGTTTTGGAAGCCCAACACTTTTAAATAATGTCGCCTTGGCAAGCCACCTCAATTCTAGATCTATCTCCTCTTCTTGAAAAAGAAAGAAAGAAAGAAGGAAAGAAAGAAAAGAAAACGGAGTTTTTAGAGCCCCAAGACCCAAGACAATATCCGAGAAACCCTTTGTGAGCAAAACCATTACATACATTTTCCTTCCATAAAGATGCAAAGACTCAGACAGGATCTGCTCTCACGAAGTTGTGGGAGGAGCCTAAAGAGGTACGCGTGGTGTTAGAGTAAGGGTAAATAAATAGGCTGGGGGATTAGAATAGAAGCTGCAAAAATAGACTCACACATGTATGGAAATTTAATAGCTGGCAGAAGTGGTGCTTGAGGTCAGTGGTGAAAGAGTAGACTGTTCTGTCAATGGCACTGGAGCATCTGGATGTCTGTATTAGAAAAGAAAAGTGGAGTCCCTACTCCACACCATCAGTTTTAGGTATACAAAAGATTAAATGCGAAAACAAACAATCTAGGCATTGTGCCCCACATTAGTAAGCCCAGCAACGAAGAAGCTGAGGCAGGAGGACTGTGGTGAGCTTAAGGCCAGCCTGGATTACATAGTTCCAGGCCATGAGTCTGAACTATACCATGAGCCTCTGACTCTAAACAAGCAAACAAACAAACTTGTCAGAGGGCAAGATTTCTTGAAGACCCACAGAACATCAAGAGGAGGATGGATGCATTTTATTAAAATGTGGACGCCATGTTTATCAGAAGAAGATATAGGGAAGTCAAATGTAAACTATACAAAGGCCTCTGACAAAATGATTTTCAGAAGAAAAGGTAGAGAGAAAGCTGAGGGTGTCGTTTAGTTGCTAAATGATGGCCTGGTGTTTGATCCCCAGTAGCATATAAATCAGGCATGGTGGCTAAAACCTGTAATCCCAGCCAAACGGGAGGTGGAGGCAGGAGGATCAGAAGTTCAAGGACATCATGAGCTACAAAGATACTTCAAAGCATGTATGATCAGGCACCTGGCAAAAGAAACACTAGTGTTCCATTAAACAGCTGCAAAGCCAGCCTTACTATAACCGAGGACACACAAAAATCAGGCTTCTGTCAGGAGAGTGGGACGTCGTCGCTCCTGTCAGATTGGCATTCAAACAAAAGGGAGACTGTGGAATACAGAGTGTGGAGAACATCCGTGGCAGGAGGGAAAATGGTTACAGCCACTCTGAAAAACAACCTGGAAGCACCAAAAACCACCCAGCTATCCAGTTATCACCTAGCGAATGTGTGTCCCCCAAATAGACAAGGCAACCTGTGACCATCTGCAGACCGTGCAGGCCATTGCAGATGCTCTGAGAGAGTCTGGAGTCTCCGAGGGAGGGAGAAGAAAAAGCAAGTTGCAGAGGAACAAATTGCATGATATCATTCATTTGGATTCTTTAAACACGAAAACCCAAATACCCATATATCACATGAGTATGCACAGACGTAAAAGCAGAAAGCATGCAGAGGCATGATAAATGCACCTTTCAGCAAAGTGTTTACCCCAGGGAGGCAGAGGGTGATGTGAGGCTGGGCGGAAGAGGTTTCTCATTTAGGCAAAGTTTTATTTATTTATTTTTTTGACTGGAGTGTTAAGCACATAAATGTCTGTCTCGTGTGTGTGTGTGTGTGTGTTGTATTGGAAGATTGAAGCTAGGGCCTTGTGAGTGAATGCTAGACAATCACTGAGCTATACCTTTAGACCCCAGATTTTAAAACAAAACAAAACAAACAAACAAAAAAACCACAAAGGAAGCCTGATGGGAATCCCTAAAAAAAAAATCCAGTCCTGATCCAAAGGGTCACTTTCCTCTTCCTCCTCCTCCTCTTCTTCATCCTCTTCCTCCTCCTCCTCTTCCTCTTCTTCCTCCTTTTTTTTTTTAAGATTTGTTTATTTTATGTATATGAGTACACTGTAGCTGTACTCCAGAAGAGGGCATCAGATCCCATTACAGAGGGTTGTGAACCACCCTGTGGTTGCTGGGAATTGAACTCGGGACCTCTGGAAGAGCGGCCAGTCCTCTTGACCACTGAGCCATCTCTCCAGCCCTACCTTCCTTCTTTTAGTGATGTCATCATGTCTAAGTGCTGACGCATGAACATAACCTGGCTTGTGGTGAAGTACTCAGAAAACCCAAAGAATGCTAATAGCTTCCTAGTCCATCTCCCCCTAAGCGCTGTTCAACCTAGATGTTGCTTGATGGACTCCCCAGCCCACCATGCAGGCTAGGCCTCCAAGGCCCTCAGCTCCTCTGTGCTCTCAAGGGGTGTGCATAGGCAGCGTGTCCTAGTCCACTGCTCCTAGTCTCTGCTTCAGCACTTGTATGATACAGTTCTGCCATGGGAGACCCTGGGTGAAGTGGGGGTCCACATCCTGAGGCAGCTCCCTAGTACCTGTCCTTCACTGTCCGTATTGTTACAAGGTGGACGATGACACCTATTTTCAGATTTGTCTTCTGAAGCAGACTTTTAAAGACAAGGCCTTGCTACCATAGTTCATGCTGGTTTCAAGCTTGCAATCCTCCTGCCTCAACCTCCTCAGTACAAAGATTATAGATAAGTACTACTACACCTTCTCATAGCTCACCTTGTCTGGGTTACCGATGCAGGCCCACCCTCTGCACAGGGGCTTAATTAGGTCAGTTTATGAACATAAGAATTGAATGAATCCAAAGACTCTGAGATCAAAAGAGACCATGCGAAGCTCTCACAAGGAAGACAACCCCACCACCTGCCCAATGGAGTTCATGAATGGTCTTGAGAGTAACATGAACTTTGAACTCAGAGAGAGCTGCATTCAATCTGGGCTGAACCATTTACTAGCTGTGTAAACTAATAATGCCAATTCGTTCATCCAAGCCTCACTGTTGGGGTCTGCATGACCAGGATATGGTGAGGAGGACTGTCACAGGGAGAGATTGGGTTGAAGCTATGAGACCACAGAAGCCAGATGCTCGGCCCTCTCTTAGGTCAAGCAGCAATTACGTGAATGTTGGCCAAGAGGCAGATGCTTGCAGAGGAGTGTGGAAGGGACCCGGTTGGGCCACTATGCAAGTAGAAAGCTGGTTTAAAAACAACAACAAGGGTGTGAGCAGAAGTATGCACCTGGAGGCTGACTGGGGAGCCGGAAGTGTCAAGAGCCAGCTCTAGCACTTTTGCTCTGTTCCTCTTCCCAGCATTTCCCTTCCCAGGTGCCGAGCTGCTGCACAGCATGCCAGCCTTGCAGACCCTCCTCTTTGTCTCCCCATAGCCGCTCTGTTCCCCTCCAATCTGTCCTCACATATATCTCAGGGATCTCAATCTGGACCTGTCTCTTCCTTGCCAGCTTCCATCTGTAGGGGCGACAAAGCCTGCGGCTCCTTCCCCAGGGACACGTCTGAAGTGATGTAGCAAATACATCCTGTGTGCTTGTATATGCAAAGCCTACATATGTCCTCCTGTCGGAAGCTTCCGTCAAGGCAACATGCAGGATTGGGAATTGCTTATGGTCCGGACTCTAGAAGATGAATCTGCCAGAGTTACATGTTCTACGTGCAAACAGAAGCATCTTGTTGGGGCTGGGTGGTCACTGGAAAAGAGCAGCCCTGTGCACTTCAAGGGTTCTGGTGAGAGATTTTCCTAAGCTAATAAACCAGTCCCTTAGATTTTAATCGCATCGCACAATGTAATATCCCCAAGGTGACATAAACATTAGTCACTGTTGGTCCTTTGTCACATGCAAATGACTGTGTGAGGCAGGAATCCCACACAACTTATAGTCTGCCACCTTCTTTTTGAAGGAAGGGTCTCATGTGTCCCAGGCTGTCCCCAAACTGACTGTAACTAAAGATAATCTTGAGTTTGTGATCCTCCTAACTGTGCTTCCTTCCCAGCTAACTGGTAGGGTTACAAGTGTGCACTACCCTGCCCGTTTTCCTGTCTGGTTTTATGTATTTGCATGACTTTGTGGGATATGCTGAGAATCAAACCCAAGGTACTGTGTATGTTAAGCCAACATTCTCCCAACATCCACATCCCCAGCACCTGTCATCTTTCTTAATGGCCGTCTAGACCATCAGTGACCTCCCTATTGGCAACATTAAATGATGTTCTTGTGCCTCCATCTTCCCTAACCTCTAGCAATCTGTGCTTCTGTGGACCTTCCTGGTCCCTTCTGACTCACCACATTCCCCCAGTTTCTCTCCTAAGTTTTCTGGACTACTTCATCTTACTCCTTGACCATTTGGATGATAAGACTCTCAGAACCTGAACTGCCCTTAATGTTCTGAACATAACATTCTGATTGCTCATAATGTTCCAATGAAGGAAGCCAGGGCTTCACCTGCTAGCCGTACACAGCAGGTACTGTGGTCCTTTGCCCAGGCTTCTGTACCAAGCTACTTCCCTGCCTCTGTGCCTTTCTCCTGTGGATCCTACCGATTGGTGCCTCGTGAAAGATTGGCAGAACACAGATCCAATCAGATCTCTCCTAACCCTGCTGAACTGCTTTCAAGGGTTTTATGTTGTATTTGTGTGGCTGGTAAACAAACAAGCCAACAATCAACCCCCCCCAAGGAAACTCACCAGTTCTGAACAAGAGCGTGCACCTGAGGCTGGCCTGGGAGCCAGGAGATCGGAAGCCTCCCATTTTTGCTTCCCTTTTTGCTGTCCACTACTCCAGCTAATTTCTAAGTTCTCAGAGAAACAACAGTCCTTCCTCAGACCTGGCCTTTGCACACCAACCTCCCGCTTTCTTTCTGTCCTTCCCTCTCCTGGCCTGGTTAGCTTCTTCATTAGCTTTTTCCAATGGCCATTTAATGCCAATCCCTCAGAGCAACCTCACCTCGCTTTCACTAGACACCTGTACCCAGCGCTGTTCCTTCACGGTTCTGATTGCAGTTGGTGTTGGGGGACCCTGAGTACAGGGGTCACCATTGCATCACTGCTGACCCTCAATAAGGGCTCTAGCAGATAGTATGTGCTCAGTGAACGTTTGCCAAAGGGATGAACCCCAGGTCTACTTGCATACCTCCACAGATCGACGCTCATCATAGGACACTGTTGGTTACCAGAATTTCCTCCATTTCTCTCTGTGGCTGGAGACAAGTCTGAATACCTGGGCAGGTGGTTGTGTATTCTCTCACTCAGTTCTCATAACCTGCTCTGAAGAGGTTCCATATTGGACTATGTGCTCCTTTTATTTACTTATTATGTATACAGCATTCTGCCTACATGCCAGAAGAGAGCACCGGATCTCATGATAGATGGTTGTGAGCCACCATGTGGGTGCTGGGAATTGAACTCAGGACCTATGGAAGAGCAGACAGTGCTCTTAACCTCTGAGCCACCTCTCCAGCCATATAAGGAAATGGAAGCTAAGAGAGTGTGATCCAGTTGCACGGGAGCACACAGCATGAAATGCTGAGTGAGCATTCTAAGCCTGTTTGGTTCTAAATCTAAGTCTTTGTAACCACTGCTACATGACTCCCTTTTCTACATACCGTGTGCTATAACTGAATAAAATAGCTTATAACTTAGACTCTTCCGGGGGGAGTCAGATGCTGGCTAGTGGAAGTGGGATTCAAAGCACGGTGGAGACAAGGCTTGGTGGAGGGTGTTTGCCTAGCATGCACAAAGCCTTGTTCCATATCCAAAATCATGCAAAGTGGACATAGTAGTGCATGTCTGTGATCCCAGTACCTGGGAGGTAGAGGCAGGAAAGGCAGGTCAAGGTCATCCTGAGTTACATACCGAGTTCCAGGATAGCCGGGGATACAAGAGCCCTTGTCTCAAAAAGATAGACAAACGAGCAAAAACCCAGAGTCCAAAGCATCCTCAGATACCCATCCCAGCTCAGGATCACCGGACTCTTACAGCAAGGATGGCAGGCATGGTAGGGAGGGACGGGGAAGCAGGGAGGAGAAAGAATAAAGTAGGAACGTATGTCTGCCTTGGTGGGGTCTGGGAATTAAACACTGGTGTGAGCTATTGGGCATGCAGGAGGGACTGAGTGGTGCTGTTTCCAGCTGGCAGAGGAGCAGTCCTGTGGGAGTCTAGTCAGACTGCAGGGTTTGGATTCTGCCTCTGGAACTTCTCCCTGCTTATGTATTCTCTGAGTCAATGATATGGGGCCCCCTCTGGGCAGGCTCTGAGCTGAGGGCTAGGGACAAAGGTAAAAAGACCAGCGAGCTGCTCCTAGGGAAAGAGGCAGGCTATGGGGTCAGCAGAGCCACTAGGGAACCTCCTTGTGGCCCATACCTGAGTCCCGCCTATTAAATACTGAGCATAAACTGGTAAGCTACTAACTATTAAGACGGGGGGGGGAGGGGTCCCTAGTATTAGCCTGAGTAGGAGGATGCCTCTCAAGGAGGTGACCTCTTAAAGTAGAAGATACAACCAGGCAATGAGGGGACAGCCCATACTAATGTTACAGCCTGATGTGCTCAGGATCAACAGCTAAGCACCTCTGTGCAGGCATCAGCCACAAGCAGGAAGATGAAGAAAGGCTGGGTTCTTAGGGCCCTGAATGCCATGCCCAGAAGCTCCAGTTTCTTGGAGAGGCATTGTTTGGGATGATCCTAAGAAGGGGAGATCTATAATCTGGAGAAGGAAGGTAGATTTAAAGGGAAAGACAAGAGACTATCCTGTAGATAGTCCAGGAAGGGAACAGGAAGTGAAGACAAACAGATGGCCCAGGAGGGTTCAGCCAGAAATGAAAGATCCAATATGAGTGGCTACTCTAGGAGAGAGTATGTTTCAAGCCCTCTTCTAGAACGAAGAACCTCTTTCTGAGGCTGGGGAATTGATCCGGTGGTAAAGAACTTTCTGTGCAAGCACAAAGACCTGGATTTGAGCTCCCGGCACCCACATAAAAAGCCAGATACAGCTGGCACCTGCACTCTTGTTGCTAGGGAGGTAGAGATAAGTGGATCCCTGGAGTCCAACTTACTGGCCTGTCAGTATTGCCAATTCAGTAAGAGATTCTATCTCAAGAGATAATGTCGGGCTAGAGAGACAGCTCAGTGGTTAAGAGCACTAATTCTCTTCCTAAGGACACAAGTTCAATTCCCGGTACCCACATGGTGGCTCACCACTATTTGGAACTCCAATTCCAGAGAATGTGACACCCTCTTCTGGCTCCAGTGATACCAGGCATGCACGTGGTGCACAGACAAGCATGCAGACAAAACTCTCATACACATAGATAAACAGAAATTCAAACAGAAATAAAATTTAAAAAAAGAAAGAAAACACAAATGTCAGAGGGGAAGAGGCAGGGCCCCAGAGAGACTGTAGATGACTGAGACAGACACAGAAACTGGAGGTAATTTAAGAGTGAGATGTGGCCAGGAAGCAGAGGGGGACAAGGCCATAACTGTTCTTTTGCTCCTAGAAGAAAATGAGGTTGGCTCCTTAGGAAAAGGGCAGGCAATAAAATAAGAACACCAGAAAACAATTATCATGGTGCAGGATAATTATCTGCGCAGCAGGGGAGAGGAGTGTGGGTCTTCTTGTGTATAGGAATTTGCTGGGCTGTGTGCCCATAGAAGGAGATCAAACTGATGTTTACTGCTCCTCTCCTGTTTTCCTGAAGCATCAGAATCATTCTTGAGTATGATAGTGTCCCAGCCTGTGGCCAAAGCCCTGCCTGGAAACTAAAACATTACACCTGTGAGCTTGAAGTAGCTAAAAGATCCTGAGCCTCTGTTGCGTGCTTGCTTCTTAGAGTGATGAGTCCCAACAGAATGTATAAAGATCAGAAGAGAGGAGAGTGCAGCCACTTTAATTCCAACTGCATAACGGGGTTTCTCTTCTTCTTGACAAAGGGCCCTTTTGGAATCAGACATGGCGCCCGGCTTCTGCTGCAGGAAGTACGTGGCTCACATTTCTGTCTCAAGCTCTCCCAATCCCAGACTAGAAAGGTGATTTTTTTTTTTAAGGCCCATTAGCATAATTACCTTGCCTGCAACACTATAGAGAACCGATCAGATGAGCCTGCAAGTTTTGCAGTTATTTGGAGTAAGTCACCTGAAGTTCACTGCCATCAGGATTCATGGCTGCCTTGTGTAATCATGGGGAATTATTTAGTAATAGCAGAGGTACCGTGATCTAATTTGGTTTTAATGCCAGGAGGTGCCCTCCCAGAATTATCAGCCTCTGAGCAATTCTAACTTCCAGGTTTATTTCACTTTCTGGAGAGGATTTGATTCAAGGCACCTGAAGTTCCTTTTTTATCACCCAAAGTCATCTAGGGTCGCAATGGATCCTACCTCCATGAGTTGAAAAACAGTGCAGAGAGCAGCGGGGCCACAGGAAGCGAGGGTGGACACCCCCTAAGTGGAAGCTGGATGGAATTTGATACATCAGGTATTTTCTAGGCGAGCCCTGATTTCCCCCCCCACTCATTACCTCGTTCTTCAGCCAGCCCAGACTCTGCCGTTATTTGGGTAAAACTAATGATAGTCATAGATGGGAGCCAATTTTAGCTATTTTAACACTTAACCACACATCAAATTCTGTGGAGGAAGAGGCTGCTGCCGTGTGTGCAGATGAGGACGCTGAGGCTGAGAGGGTGAGATATTCACTTCCGGTCATACAGTGAGTAAGAGGAATAGGTGGGATCTGAACCTTCCCCAATTCATACTCATCCTGAGCCAGGCATGGGGACACCTGCTGGTCATCCCCAGCACTCCACGGCAGAGGAGACAGATGTTTGTGAGTTCAAGACCAGCCTGTTTCAGGCCAGTCAGGGGCTTCATAGAGAGAACTGTCTCATTAGTTTTAAAAAAAAAAAAAGGAGGAGGAAAAAGGAGAGAAGATGAGGAGGTGGAAGAAGAATCTTGAAGTGTTCAGTCACTTTAACCCCTTATAATCACTCAGAAGTTGCTACCTTTTTTTTTTTCCAGATGAGGTTGGTTTGGCCAAAGTAGATGTTGAAAGGAGATGGAAAAGTCAGGAATGGAACCAGTGCAGCCTTGGCCATAGTTAGAGACTTGTGAAGCGTGTGGACAGCTCAGGCAGAGGCTGAGTACAAGGCTCTCAATGAGGCATGCCCAGCTGCCCAGCTCTGTTCTTTTCTTTCAGTTTCTGGGCAGAGCCTCCTCCCCAGCACCCACTTCTCATTCAGATCCTGTTGTCATCCTGTGTGTTAACAAAACCTACTTTGAGATGCTTATTTGTCCACGATTATGCTTCTGGCAGCGGGTGGCCTGCTTCCACAGGAAGGGTCAGGAGGTGGACTTTGCTTGTCACCATTCTCCCTGGGGACTGAGGCCACACCCAGGCCTCCCTAGGTTTTGCCTTCCCATCTCTACAAGAATATCGGGTTAGGCTCTTTGATTGAATTTGTGGCCTGGAACTCCCCAGTCCTCTTGACCTGCCAGCTCTGGAATTATTCCCATTTCCAGGTTTTAAAACCAGCTCTGTAAACCAACAAGCTGCAGAACTCTTGCTTGGTTTCATTTGTGGAGAGGATGTGGAGGGAAGTTGTCTGTTTGTTTTGAGACTGAGTCTGCCTTAGTCACTGTTCTATTGCTGTGGAAAGACACCAAGACCAAGGCAACTCTTATAAAAGGAAGCATTTAACTGGGGGCTTGCTTACAGTTTCAGAAGGTTAGTCCATTGTTATCATGGTGGGTAACATGGTGCTGGAACAGTAGCTAAGGGCTACATCCTGATCTACAGGCAGAGAGAAGGGGGGGGCTAAACAGAGAGAGACAGAGAGACAGAGACAGACAGACTGGACCTGGCATGGGCTTTTGAACCCTGCCTACTCCCAGTGACATACTTCTTCCAACAAGGCCACACCCCCAACAAGGCCACACCTCCAACAAGGCCACACCTCTTAATCCTTCTAATCCCTTCAAACAGTTCGACTCCCTGGTGACTAAGCATTCAAATCTATGAGCTTATGGGGGCCATTCTTATTCAAACCACCACAGAGTCTTATATAACCCAAGCTGGTATCAAACTAGGTAGACAAGGAAAACCTTGGACTCTTGATCCCCAGCCTCTGCCTCTCAAGTGCTGGGATCCTTGCCATCCTGCTCAGAACTCCCATGTCATATGAAAACCATCAGTCAGAAAGAAGCTGATCTGAAGGGAGTTGGGTTAGTGAAAGATGTCCCTCAGACAGTGAAGGCAGATGAGACCTGCAGTCCTGTGTGAACTAAGCTGTGCCTCCCTGGGTCCCACCTCTGAACACCTCACTGTCCCTGTGGCAGCCTAAGAGGAGCCTCAGCAAAGCCAGCTGAACCCTTGTGCCACATGAACTGTCTGGTAGTGTCTGTTCCCAAGCTCCAGGCAGAAGTTCAGTGTGCCTTGTACATGCCGGGTGGCCAGGACAGGCTGTGCCCTGACTCTGCTTGTCCATTTCTCTCTGTTGTTTTAATCATCCTGTCCTCTCTCACCAGTGACCCCGGTTATCACTTTCTCTTGCCTTATAGCAGGACACCCCTCCCCTGGACAGCTGCCTCCTGACATGGTGGGCACCATTGACACCCTTGGTATTGATAAGCTGAGAAGGCTTCCCAGAGGATGTGTGCACCAAAGGGACACCAACTCAGAGTAGGAGCTAGTGGGTTTAGGCACTGCATGTAAAGAGAAAGTAGTCTCTCTCTCTCTCTCTCTCTCTCCCCCCCCCCCCCCCCTCAGTATTTTGAGACAAGGTTTCTGTATAGCCCTGGCTGTCTTGGAACTCACTTTGTAGACCAGGCTAACCTCAAACTCAGGGACCCACCTGCCTCTGCCTCCTGAGTGCTGTAGTTAAAGGCACACACCACCACACCCAGCCTGGAAGCAGGTATTTTAGGCCCAGAATTGATCGACAGGAATTATTGGGGGGGGGGGATGTTTAAGGAGCTGTCCTGCTCAGCCTGGCTGAAGCCTGGCTTGGTGACCCTTGCAAGTAGAGGAAGGTAGCTACCCAGACTTGTCAAGGACCTTTAGGGGCTGTTCAAGATCTGGAAATGAATTTTGAGGGCTACGGGGAGCCAGTGAAGGTCTTATGTGAGGCAATGGACAAGACCTGTATTTGGCAGCTCATCTGACCATACACAGACTAGGGGGCCTGTGAGCTTCGTGACCCCATCTCTCCTCCCAGCCTCTCTCTCACACACAGACCAGAGAGACCTGTTTCCTCTGAGACACAGCACATGGACACAGGGCAGGGGGCTTCAGGCTGCCTGTTGTCCATCCCATGCTGACTGGTCCCAGCCTAGAATGTGGCTTGTGACCTCTCATCTCTCACCTCGGGGCAGGACATCAACACCCAGTCTCCACTGAGTAGAGCTGAGGTCTGAAGTCTGAGACCCTGCCCTCCCGCCCTCCCCCCCAGCTCCTTATCTTGCCTCTGCTCCTCCTCACAGCCATTCCTCAGCCCTGCAACCCTCCCTTGGTCCTGGCTAATGGTCCTCTCTCCAAATACAAGCTCTTTTGTTCGCCAGGCAGCTTGCTTGGCCCTCAGCCCTAGCTTGATCTTAAGAAACCCAGGGGGTCAACTGAAGGATGAGGCGGCTCCATTAGACTCTTGCTGGCTACAGCTTGGTTCCCTGTCCTTCCCTCTTTCTCCCCTTCCCTCCTCCTCCCTCTTTCCCTTTCCTCTCTATACCTATCCTGTAATTCACCTCTCCCTGCCCTGCAGCTTCCTGAGTGTTGGGATACTGATAGGCACCACCACCCGGTGACAGGGGTGCTTAATTTGGCCGTGACTGGGGACATCTTTGTCCAGCTGGACTCTACAAAGTAGTCTATACTTTGCAAGTCAGCACCACTCTACCTCAACAGTTACCAAGAACACCAGTTGAAGGTGTTGAAGCTCCAGGCTGAAGCTCCTCCCCAGCAGGGCTCCCTCCAGCCTCTCCTGCTGTTGGGCCCAGGTTTCTTCTAGCCATCAAAGTGGGCCTCACTTCTGTCAGATGAAGCTAAATTCTATCTTTGGAGGCTCCAAAGGTTGCTTAGTACAACCCATGTGCTAGCTTATGAGAAGAGGCCCGCATGCGGCCCTTTAGAGCATGCAAAGTCCTTTTCATTGCATTAAGTCGTTCAGCTATACATTCCAGAGAGAGGGCGCTGCCATAGAGTTGAGGCTCCAAGGTGTATGCAGGAGGCAAAGGTCACAGAGCATGACAGTGCTGCCTTGATCCCTGAGCAGAACACGGGAGAGATGGGGCTGAGGAGTGTAAGATCACACAGTAGAAAGACCCTCAGGTCCAGGGCAGGACCTGGGGGAGAAGGACCCCAATGGAGGCTGGCAGAGACACATGGAGGGGAGAGGGTAAAGGGATGGGCGTGAGGAAGGGCTCAGGGAAGTCGTCGGAGTTGGGTAAGTTGGATTTCCAGGTGGCTTGGCTGCAGGAGGAGGAGTCTGGGGAAGAGACAGGAGAAAAGGGAGGTGGACCATACCACAGCACCAAGAGCCACGAGGATCAACAAGGACAGCCCAGGCGGCTGTGGTAGGGACCACATGCTATGCTGTACAGCTCTGGGGTTCTCACCAGAACCAACACGCCCCCTCCAGTCACCCACTGCCACACAAGGTCTGACTGGGGCCATCATCCCATCTCACAAGTAGGAAAATCAGACTCAGGAAAATCACCTTACTTTCCCAGGAACTTAGGCTTGGGGAGTGGCAGAGAGCTGATGCACATTCCCTGAGGGCTCCAGGGACTCGAAGCCCAATGGGCCAAGAAGGTGGTAGGGGCCTGGGATCTACAGTCCAGGCTCAGGATTGGCATGGGTCAGTGCCATTTGAGGGGAGGAAGTGTTGAGGACACCGTGGGAATGCAGAGAGCAGAGCAGGGAGTCTGCCCTGAACAAGGGAGGTAGCGAGAAGGGATGGGATGGGGGGAATTCATGGGGAAGACTGACATGGGTTCCCAGGGCAGAGGGTACAGAGCCCAAAGAGCAGAACTGGGCATATGCCCCACTGTGCTACTGTTGCTTCACATAGTAGGCCTTCAACAAGGAACTACCCCTGTGTAGTGTTGTGGGAGGCAGAGACAGAGATACAAAGAGGAGGGAAAGAGATGCACATACCAAGAGACATAGAGATAGGAAGATAGAGACAGACCAAGAGGGTGACAGCTAGGCAGCAAAAGGGAGCAGTCTCCGGAAGGTGCTGGTCCCTCCTGCGTGTCAGAGGGCAGTGTGGAAGAAGAGCGCACAACTACCCTCCACAGAGCTGGCAGGGGGAAGCATTGGGGGTGGGGTGAGGTCTCTCAGCAGGTCAGCTCCTGCCATGAAGCTTACACAGCCTCTCCCTCAAGGACAAGCCTCACTAGGAGGGATGGAGCCCTTCTGCCTCATCCCCAGGGTGAGGGCACCCACCGAGCAGATGTGTGTGTGGCCCTGAGCTCAACCACCTGCACTTCAAGGCCAGACCCAAAGACTTTTCCCTCTGAAGCTGCCCCTCCCCCATCCTCTGTTTCCTATGCCAGCTGTAATGGCTATGCCTACCACTTCATGCCCGGTATCCCACCATCGCAAAGAGCAATATGAGACCATACAGAGGGTAAGTCCTGGACAGAGCTGGGGTGCTCTGGAGACAAGTGACTTGGCCTTTTCAGCAGCCACAGGACCTTGGTCTGGCCATTCTGGACACAGAATTAGCCTACAGGAACTGAGGTAAGCAGAGAGACCCTTCTACTCCTTCACATGCTCACGTGAGGGTTTCTGTACATTGTCCCTCTCCCACAGGCTCGGCTCCTCACACAGTCCCATCTGTCTGCGCATGGAGGCTCTAGGGAAATGTAGGTCACAGGCAGGAAGTCTGGCTTGTGGTGATCTAGCGGCCCCTCACAGCCATCACATTGGATGAGTATTTGTATCCCTTCACCCCCTCTGCCTTGCTCTCCTGGGTCAGTGTGACTCAGGCCATCCTGCTGCTCAAGAGAGGGCAAGACAAACCTCCTAGTCATTGACCTCTTCTCTGTAAGATTGTCCCTCTACTGGACAAGGTGGCCTCTTCAAAAGATGAAGCAAAAAAATCTGCCTCAAAGCATGTTCAGACATAGACCATTGAATATCCCAGAATGAGAGGAAAGCCATGACCATAGCTGATTGGGCTGTCTTTCCAGGGGAAGGGTGTGATTTATGAATGCACACATGAGAACTCCATCCCTCCATGCTGAAATAGGGGTCTCATCTGGAAGAATTATCACAAACTCTCCCATAAAAAGTCACCACATGGCCCAGCAGACACAGACATCATCCCCCCTTTCACTCAGAACCTGCTTTGCTATCTGTGTCCCAATTCTCAACGTGGATCCCACATCACCTGCCACAAGGCCAGAGGTTCGGGCCCTTCCGGCTCTTTCTTGCTCCACCATCTCAGCCTCTAAGCTTTTAGTCTGGCTGGCCAGGCAGCTTTGGAGCCCAGAGGTGGCACCTGACAGAGTGGCAGCTAGACTCATCAGCATTAGGGGAATAGCAGGAAGTCCAGGGTACCCGAGCGGCATCGTCTGAAAGCATTCCCGGAGGAGATGACCGGAGCAGTGTCCACACATGGGTGGGACAGACCAGAGTCAGGTGAGTGGGGAGAGCTGAGGTGGAGACCACCCAGAGCAAAGGCGAGGAGGACACATGGAGTAATTATGGTGGCACCAGCAAGGGAGAATGAGTGCCATCTAAGGGTCAGTCCATGGCCCACCTTGAGTTCCGTCAGTGATGTTAGATTTTATACTACCACCATGGCAGACTAGCTGTACATGGAGCCAAGGACAGGAAGGTAGTGAGGCAGCTGCCTAGATGTCCAAGGTTAAAGTGAGGTGGGAATAAAGAAGGAGAGGCAGGGTAGCTCTCTGAACCTTTATAAAGCGGGCAGAGGATTCAGCGGCCCTGTTTTGTTCTTCCCAAGCTTCCATCTTCCCATCATGCAAAGCGCCTGTCAGGAAGATCTTAGCAGATCTTTCCCTTGGGTCTCCACACTCCTAGGGCTGTTTCCCACCTACTCCAGACCCACTGGGCTTCCAAAGGTGACTCCTTGAGAGCAGTCTTAAAGCTTAGGCCACACTGTGGCTTCAGGAGGTCTGGGGTAGGCTGACCCACAGCTTTATCCAGGAAGCAGAAGTAATGAAGCCAGACAGATAGGAGGCCTGCTGGGAAGGGCCTGGGTGGGAATCAGGACCCATCCCTTGCAGGGCAGTGCTAAAATGTGGATAAGTACATGTCTTTGCTCTAAGCACACACGGGTGTGAATGATACCTCCCTCCTTTGGTCTCCTATCCAGAATGCCTTCCTCTAGGGGACATCAGCTACTGTCCTCTGCAAGGGCTTTATCCTGGCCTTGTCCTGGCCAGCACAGCACAGCACAGTCTACTTTTCTGAATCCACAGCCTTCCTTCCCAGCTGGTTCCATAGGCCTGGGTGTATCAGCAGTATGAGGCCCTGCTGTCGGCTTCTTTTTCTTACTGATCTTTCTCCTGATGGCACCACAGAGGATAGCAGATGTGAGGGGTAGAACAGGTAGGCAGGACAGGTGGGCAGGACAGGTGGGCAGGACAAGTGGGTAGGACAGGTGGGCAGGACAGGTGGGTAGGACAGGTGGGTAGGACAGGTGGGTAGGACAGGTGGGCAGGATAGGTGGGTAGCACAGGTGGACAGGACAGGTGGGCAGGACAGGTGGGTAGGACAGGTGGGCAGGACAGGTGGGTAGCACAGGTGGGCAGGACAGGTGGGCAGGACATGTGGGTAGGACAGGGGGGCAGGACAGGTGGGTAGGACAGATGGATAGGACAGGTGGCATTGCTGACTGTCTGTCCTGTTAGGAAGGCCAGAGGTCACAGTAAGGCTGACCTGAGGCTTCCTGGGCAATGGAGAAAGCAAAGTGGATTAAAGATCAGGAGACCCAGGGTTCATGGCAGCTGAGAGAGGGGAAGAAGAGCAAACGGCTGTATACGTTCCATTTCTGTTGCTGTCTGACAGCACAATTCCAGGTTGGAGTCTATCATCATGGAAGGCTACATAGCAGGAGCTTGATGCAGTTAGCCCCATCCACAGTCAAGGGCAGGGCACATGCTTTCCCTTCTTTGCTACAGCTCAAGATCTGAACCCAGGGAATGGCACTACCCACTTTGAGGCTGGGTTATCCCTCATCAGTTACATAACCAAGACAGTCTCTCTACGGACCAACTAAGTCTAGATAATCCCTCACTGAGACTCTTCTCAGAAATTCTACAAGTTGATAAAACTGTCACAGTGTCTAAGAGTTCCTGGGTTGAGTTACAAGTGCCATCTGTAGCTGTGTATCCTGGGACCCTTTGGAGCCTAAAATCTCTCTGAGCACAGGCAGGGGCTCCCCATTGCTCAATGGGAAGTCAAGGGCTCTATCCATGAGTGTTCAGGACATAACCTGGTGCTTAGCTGCGTCAAAGGGACCAGCTCTGCCTCCCCAGGGACATGTCGCCCCTCTCCCATAAGCCTGTTCACAGACTGAGCCTAGAGATGGAAGGATCTTGGGCCAGAAAGATGGTTCAGGGGATAAAGATGCTGGCAGTTCAAATCTGAAAACCTGAGTTTGATTCCTGAAGCCCATGTAAAGACAGAAGGAGAAAACTGACTCCACAAAAGTCATCCTTTGACCTCCATGTGTACAGTGTGGCACCTACACTCACGCATGCACACACCACACACAGACACACACACACACACACACACACACACACACACACACACACACGATGGGAGGAGCTGATTGTTCATTCCCTTCCCTGATTCAGGCTAGTATTGTTGCTTCACCACAGATCAGGAAACTGAGGCTTGAGGATTCCCAGGTCTTATCCCAGGGCCTGTTGAGTATCAGAAGCAGAAAGAGACCTGAGAGGCAGAGCTGGCTTCATTAGAGCCTCCTAAACCTGAAGTGGCAGATTCAACCTCGGAGAAGAGCCACATAGGCTCTGTTTCAGAGACAAAGATATATGGCTCTTGGGTTGACTGTACCAGCTTTGTGTCTCTGGGCAAGTTGCTCAGCCTCTCTGAGAAGCCCATGAGGGTTGGCAGAGGGAAAACAGGATGATGAACCGAGGGGTGGCTGGGCACATCTGTGATCTTAACATTAGCCTTACTCCTGGCTAGCCCTGGACAGCATCCATAGTCTCTCTGGCTCAGAAGAAGAGATCAGGGCACCATGACCTCAGACTTCTGACAGCTTTGAGCCCAAAATAGCTCTGCCTTTAGACCAGCCTGATCCTGTCACAGCTGTGCCTGCCTTTTGCTGTCCCCTGTTGAGCTGACACAGGTTCTTGCCATGTCACACAGTCACGCTCAGTCCTGAACTGGCTCAGCAAACAGTCCCCAGAAGGGGAGATTTTCCATAGCGAATGGAAGAGCCCGCGGTTGGCAGCTTGAGCCCGGTGATGGCTCTCAGACAGTACAGCCAGAGAAAAGTTCCAGATTGCACACCCAGCACCCTGGTTTTGGTCACTGCTCTTATCGTATGCTCTCAACTCCCTCAAGCCTCAGTTTCCTCTTCTAAAAAATGGGCTAACAGCAGTTGGCAGGTTGGCTATGAGGCTTCAAGGAGACCGTGTACAGCGGAGACTGTTCCTGATACCTGACTCAGAGCAAGTACTCCAAAAAGAGTTCTGTTAGCTGAGCCTGCTGGCACAGGTCTGCTGTTCTAGTTGTCTAGGAAGTTGAGGCAGGAGGATTGTTAAGTTTGAGTCCTACCTGAGCTACTGAATGAGATCAGTGCAAACCTGGACAAATAAGTTATGGAGACCCTGTTTCAAAATAAAAAATAGAAACTGTGGGGTGGTGCGGCACACCTAGAATCCCAGCACTTGGGAGGCAGAGGCAGGTGGATCTCCATGAGTTCAAGCCTGGTCTACAAAGCTAGTTAGTTCCAAGCCAGCCAGGGCGATGTAAGACCCTGTCTCCAAAGAAAAGAGGACTGGGATGGCTAAGGGAATAGACCGGTGGTAGAATGATTGTCTGGCTCATTTGAAGCCATAGGCTTGATCCCAGTACTGGGGGAATGTGTTGTGGCTACTTCATCTGTAATCCTCGGAACACAGCAGAGGCATAGCTGCCTCCTCGCCCGCCACGGGGCTCCCAACACCCTGGGCAAAAGCAATTGCTGGTGACCAGAGGAACCGGGTGTAAGCCTGTGTCCTACCCCCAGGAGTCACAAAGCAAACCAGGCCCTCCAGCACATTCACATGTCCTACTCACCTGTGTGAGCTGTAGAGCCTCTACAAGGGTCCAGCTGCACTCACTTTCACTTTGTGTTGGGTCTACACAGGCTACCAGTCAGTGACACACTGAGCAGGACTAGGCCTGCCAATTTGTCTGCTCAAGAAACTGAGCCTGAATCAGCAGCAGAGACTGGCTCTGGGCTGCCCAGCAACCCAGAATGCTGATTTGAATCTAGATGGTTAGAACTGGAACATTCTACTGTGGAGACCAACATCCATAAGTGAGAGTTACCCACACAGAAGCCCAGAGAAGGGGAGAGATCTGGGTACAATGGGCCAACAAGAGGTCCAGCTGCTCCCATTCATTCATTCATTCATTCGTTTATCCAATGACACGAATACATGTCCTCAGGAGGTGCTGCTAACACAAAATTACAAGGAAAAATGGAAGCAAGACAGGCTCTTCCCTCAACATCCTATGATCTCAGATAGGAGTCAGGGTAGTGACCAGTGTCTTGAGGGTGTGGTAGGAGAGATGACAGAACCGTGAGAATCCTGGAGAGAGATGGCAGGTGGTAGGGGCTTCCCAACTGCTGCCCACAACCTCTCTTTTGTCCCTGTCTTTGACATTCACAAGGACTACTAGAAAGACTTGGTTTTTTGAAGAATAGACCTTGGCTGATACTTGTGCCCATTTACAGATGGAAAAACTGAGGCCCATGAAAACAGAGCTCTGGTGGCAGGCAGTGCACAGATCTAAGCTCTTTTTTTCCACTGGTCTTCCTGCCTCTGATTAGCTCTTCGGTCTTTCCTTCCCCTAGCCCTCCTCAACCAAGGAGACTCTCACATTTTTTTGTTTAAATTCATCAATCAACCAGACTATCTATCTATGTATTTATTTGAGACTAGTTGTTCTGAAACTCCGTACATAAACTAAGCTAGCCTCAAATTCATGGCGATCCACCTGCCTCTGCCACCACACCAGGCTTAGCTTCCCAGGCTCTGCTGCTTCCTCTTTGCACATCAGTGCTGATGGTTATGATTCCACTGCCCAGCAGCCAAGCCCCTGAACATGATTGGAAGTCACGTTCGGTGGGTCTGCTGCCAGATGGGAGGGGGTCTTACAAAACTTCAAGAAGGGAGGAGAGTCTAGAGCTTCACCCAGCTCAGATATATCCAGCTTTGACCCCGGCGGGTTCCCAGAACCCTTCAAGGAGCTTGCCGAGACTATTACTGCAAGTAGAGAATCTTCCAGAGTTCCTCCAGCTCAGGCCTTTGTGCTGCCCTTCTGTCCTGGAGTGCTTTTCTTTGCCTCTTTCCCCAGGTAAACTGCCTCCATTCAGCTCCTTGCTTACACAACACAGTACATTTGGACACCCACTAATGCCAAGCAGAGAGATGTGCTCTGGAGATTCCAAGAGCTTAGAGATTAGAGGGGGCTGTACAGTTAATCACATACCAATGAAAATCCACAAAGCAGAACAGACTGGACAAGAGACAGTCAGGCAGTGAGGTCTTATTTGATGGACTCAGGAAACATGGTCTAGAGAGTGAAGGCTTCTCAGAAAAGACAACTTTCCAGGAGCCAGGACAAGAAATAGGAGTTAAATTGCTGAAGAGATGGGGGGGGGGGGGCATGCCCCAGACAGAAGGAACAGCCTGTGCAAAGGCCCTGAGGTGGGTCAGGCCAGCATGGCTGGTGTAGAGGGAAGGGACAGAAGTATAGCGCTGTGGCTTAGACCTGAAAGGCAAGCCATTCGGGTACTAGGGGGAAAAGGGTCAAGAAACGAGAGGAAGGCATGGGTGTGGCTGTCCCAGAAGCCAAGGGAAAGAAATGTTTCAAGGAGGGAGTCATGGGGGATCTGAGTGACCTGCCCACACTCTCATGGTGATGGAGTTTCTCAGAAAGAAACCAAGGATAAATGAGGTGGCTCCCTGGTCCATTAGCATCAGTATCTCTGCAGGAAGGAAACCAGAGCCTATGTCTTTTTCTCTCCATGCGCACAAACTGAGGCAAGACCACGTGGACTCAATGGAAAGGAACCATCCACAGGCTAGGAGCAGGGCCCTCAGCAGAAACCAGGTCACCTGGAAATGGTCTTAGTCGTCCAGCTTCTGGGTCAGTGAGGACGTGATTTCCACTGTCATTTCTGGCCAGCCTACAGCATGTGTCGTGGCCATCCACACTCACAGGGGCTATCAATGTCATGAAGTCACCTCTTTCAGAAAGTCCTTCTTGACACGGGGACAAGGGGTTCCACAGTGCCTGGACTTCTTCCTTGGAGGCCTAACTGGGCTTTGTCCTAACCTGGGAACTTTGTAAAGGCAGTGACAAAGTTGGGCTTCTTGACACCCAGAGTCCTGGCTCAAGACCAGAGAGTGGTGCAAACAAACTGAGCAGATGCAGAACAAGAACTGAGGAGGGGCTTCCTTTCTTGTCCCAGCCCAGAATGGGTTTCAGCTGTAGACCTCTGAGGCTGGCTTGGTGGGAGGCCAGTCCCTGCTCGGCTCTACTGAGAACAATCCCAGAGAGAATGAGAAGGCAAGGGCTCCTCCTCTGCCTTTCCTGGCCTTGCCTGGAGTCTCCTCTGTCCCAATGCCTCTTTCTTTGATCCAAGACACACACACCCCCACCCCACCCCTCCATAGCAGAATCCAGGAGATCAACAGGCTAAGACAGGGGTCAGGTTGCACACCACTGAGATAAAAGCTGTCTCAGTTTCCAGCCTCATCCCGCCCAGAGGCTGCTGTTGGCAAACACAGGGGACTGAGGGAGGGGCTGTAGGCCCCTGAGATATCCCTGGATGGGAAGGGGCTCCAAGGACCACCATAGTTCTGCCTAGCCATGTTGATCCCTGCAAGCATTCCCACAGTTCTCCAGGTTGGATCGGATCTGTGCCTTCCTGGAGCAACATGAAGGGGCCTTTATAGGTCATGCCCAGGCCATGCCACGCTTGAGATGGACAATCCCGGAAACACCAAGCCTATCTATCTTACAGCCCAGACTGTGTGTCCCTGGGCTCCCCTCCAGGAATACATCCTTCTAAAGCGGGTCTTGGGATTCACGGGTGGCCTCCCGTTCCAGACCAAAACCTCTTCCAGAACAGAAGCTGTATTCCTCCCTGCTCTCCTCCTCTCCAAGGACTGATACATGGATGAAGTGTCCCACAGATCACACAGGGAACAGTGTCCTGTCGCCTCACTGTCTGAAGATACCAGGTCCATTGTAGGGCCTGGCCCAGCTCCCCTGGGGGCTGCAGCTTGAAGTATGGCAAAATCCTTCTCTCTCTGGGCAGATTAGGACTGTGTAGGAGGAAGGGAATTTGGCCTTGACTCTGGGCCAGGCAGCCAGGCCTGGCTGGAACAAGGGAGTCTGGAGAGAGAAGAGCTATCTTTTTCTAGTAGAGTGTGTGGTCTCCAAAGGGCCACAACCTTGAGAAGACTTGTCTAAGTCATTAGCTATGGAAAACCTCCTTCCCTTCCCTAATGGCCCTGTCTCCTCAGTAAACCCCTCATCCTGCCCCCCACCCTTCTCCTCTCCTCTCTACTCCTGCCCTCCTGTTTCTCTCTGTTGCTGGGAGACAGCCACTACATGCCAGCATCCTAGCCAAATGAGCAGCAGCCTGGCCAGCCAAATAGCCAGTAAGCTTGAATACCTGCGTCCCTGGGGTCCCAAGCCTCCTGAACCCCCTAGAAGAACCATTCAACGGTTTCCAGTAACCCCACTCTGCCTGTGCACTGACCACAGCAACTTTTCTCCAGCATTTTGCTCAGGGCTCCCAGTGGCCCAGGGGAGCTGAGAAGGGGGTAGGTCCCCAACTGCAGCAGCCTGGGGGCCTTGTGCACCAGAGAAGACAGCTGGGAGCTTTCAGCTCAGCCCTGGCCTTTAATTACAAGGTACATTCAGTTGCCTGCTCGTTTCTGCTTCTCTGCAGACCTCACTAATTGAATTTGCCATAGCAGCAGGCAGACCTAGGGGACCGAGAGACCAGGGGGCTATAAACTTACTTCCTTTCCTGCTTGGCCAAGAGCAAAGTGCAAGAAGCCAAAAAACTCTATCCGGTTACCGGACCATGCCAGTGCCACGTCTAAAGGGACCCTTCAGCCCCATGACCCATGGCCCACAGCACCCATGCCTGGCCTAAGCCCAGAGGCCAAGTCCCCGACCCATTTCAACTCTGATTCCCAAAGCTAAGCAAAGTCTGCCGGAGCAGTGGGATAAAATCCCAAACTCTGCCACTTAGCCATTTAGCTGGCTCGGCTCACCTACCGTAAGAGTCGCCTGGGTCCAGGAGGGAATCGGGCTCCATGGCGTGTGGGCCCCTGGGCCGCGGCCCCACCTGATTTATGAACCGAGGCCGTCTCCATGAGCGCCTGCGCTTCTCCTTTTGTATTCCATCTGGCGGCTTCTCCAACTAGATGACTGGGTATTCCTGCAAGCAGGCCCCTTTCCAGCCCTCGCCTTCATACAGTACATTTAAAGTAGCAGTATCCTTTTTTCCCTCCCCCCGCAGCCTGCCTGGAAACATTAGAAGGGACCGAGGCGGCGAGATGTCTAAAATAGGAAGACGCTGGGGACGGCTGGCCTGGCTGCCCGCGATGCTGGCTGCAGGGATCTGGTCCGACTGTGCAAATGGAAAAGCTAAAAGTAAGGCTGACACAGAGCTTAACATCTGGAAGCCGGTTCTGGGACCTCTGGAGCCTGGGTGAATGGATGGGGAGGCTGACCTCCTCATGGGAGGGGATAAGAGTGTCTGCTGTTTACCACCTAGCACCCCAAAGCCCAGGGGCTTCTCCCAGGCCTTGCAGGAACCTCCCACTCAAATCTGTTCTCAGACATTTCCTGCAGTGTGGGATGCAGAAATTGACTCATCCATCCATTCAGTCACTAAATATTTTTTGAGAATCCAGTCCTTGCCAGACACCGTGCTGTGCTGGGTCTGCAGCAAAGAGCAAGGTGAAATGTCTGGCCTACTGCAGGGGCATCGGCTTCCGTGTGTGCTAGTTACTGCAATGGAGCATGCAACATAGTACCCCAGGAGCACGGAGAATGGAGGCTCACTGGATGAGAGAGATGGTCATGGGGGTTCCCTGGGGGAGTGGGCAAGGCACATAGCAGTTAGCCAGGTAAAGAAGGACAAGAGGCTTGCATATGAGACATTGGGTAGTTGTCAGATTTGTTTAGTGGTTAGAATGAATAGATAGAGCTGAGAGAGAGAGGTGGAGAGGGAGTCCAGAGAAGGTCGAGTTGGACATCTGGTTGGTGACATGATTTCCAGTTGAAAGGCATCTCTGGCCTTTGTGAGAAGAATGGGGCAGGGGTGGCCTGAGCGTGCCTATAGCTTCAACAAGAGCAGCTGTGGTCACATGAGGACATGTTGTGGTACCCAACTTGTGTACCCAACATGCCCCAGCCACTGTGGTACCTTTTGGAATGTTTACCCACCAGTCTCCCATGAGAGCCTCTCAAGGGTGACTTCTGCTATAAACCCATTTCATAGACAAGTACAATGCAGTTTAGAGATATGTCCAGCTTGTGAGTGACCACCTGGGCAGATCTGTCTGAGTTCCAGAGAGGTCACAGCCTTGGCACCAGAGAATGGAAAGACAAAGATGCTTTCATTAGCTTGGCATCACCCTGGTCCAAACCAGGGCAGGCCAGAGCCGTGGACTCCCAGCAAGAAAAACTTCATCTGAGTCCAGGAGGAGAAATGCAAGCAGGGTTTGAACAGGGGAGGAGGGCAGAGTGAACTGTGTCCAGATGATGCAGAGGCAAGAGCAGAGACCTGTGTAGACAGGGGAGTATCTGGTGGGGAGCAGACCATCATGTGACTAAGAAGGTTATAGTGAGATGAACACAGAGATAGAACTCAGAGGACCAGAGGGAGAACCGGAGTGCGGTCTTGCTCTAGGGGCCACAGGAAGAGTCTGCTCAGAGGCTGACCTTCTTTCCGAGGGATGCCTGGGTGTTCTTTTGAGCAACCCTTTTCCAACCTTCCCAACGCAAAGCTCTTGCTTCTGGCTGGAGAAGAGATAGCATCAGCCCTCCTTCCACCTAGGTGAATGCTAGGATCTGAGCCGTCATTGGCCTGCTCTTTTGGGGGAATGGCTGTGGAGTTGGGTAGAGAGATTAAAAGGAGAGAGATGGGGACATGCATCTACAGGACTCAGATCAAGCTTTTTCTGCCATGAGTCCATGGTACGGGCCTGCACTGGCTTGGACCAGGGTGATGCTGAGCTAACGGGCACCTACACTGAGTCCATCCCAGAGGCTTACCTAGTGGCTCCCAGAGAGCCAGTGGCTGCTGACGTGGTCAGCCTGACCACAAGGAGGTTCCTCCTGCTCCTTCACCCCTCCTCCCCACTTTGGATGACAGGATCCCGGCTCCCAGCCTCCTGCTGCCTTAATTACAGGGAGGCCAGGCCCTACAAGTCTACTGTGGGTACCAGGCTCCCTGGATCTCCTCATTAAGGGTGCATGGAGAATGGATATTACAGGGGATGGGGATGGGGGTTAAGTATAGGGAGTGGGACCATGTTTTCCCAGCCAGTTGGTGAGTTCTCTCTGGTCCTGGGGCATCCTGAGGGCTCTTGGATTCACTACAGATCAGCAAGCGCTGGGAAAGCTGAGGTAGAAGGGTAGCAAGTTCAAGACCAGTCTTAACCACATTAGTGAGAACCTAAAAAGGACTTGAGCAGGCTGGCAACAAGATGGATTAGTGTTTTGGTAAAAGCACTTGCTACCTAGGCCTGACAACCTGAGTCTGATTTGTGGAACTCATAGCAGAAAGAGAGAAACACATGCAGATCGTGTGTGTGTGTGTGTGTGTGTGTGTATGTGTGTGTGTTTGAGAGTGCACGTGCGCAAGCCTGCCTGAGTGCACTCCCCCAATACTAATAAATAAAAACAGCTAGCATGCATAAAACTCTGGGTTCAATCCTCAGCAGCACTTTAACCAGGCATGGTGGTACATGCCTACATTTCCAGCACTTGGGAGGTAGAGGCCGGAGAATCTGAAGTTCAAGATAATCCTCAGCTACAGAATAAGTTCAAGGCAACGTTAGGCTATTAGAGCCCTTAAAAAAAGTTTGATCAGAGTGCATTATGTGGAATTCCTAAGATATATATATATGTATATATATATATATATGTCATATATATATATACATATATACATGTATATATATATATAAAGATGGTCCCTGTACTGGCTAGTTTTGCGCCAACTTGACACAAGCTGGAGTTATCACAGAGAAAGGAGTTTCAGTTGAGAAAATGCCTCCATGAGATCCAGCTGTAAGGCATTTTCTCAAGTAGTGATCAAGGGGGGAGGGCCCCTTGTGGGGTACCATCTGTGGGCTGGTAGTCTTGGGCTCTATAAGAAAGCCAGCTGAGCAAGCCAGGAGAACCAAGCAAGCCAGTAAGGAACATTCCTCCATGGCCTCTGAGTCAGCTCCTGATCCCTGACCTGCTTGAGTTCCAGTCCTGACTTCCTCTGGTGATGAACAGCAGCATGGAAGTGTAAGCTGAATAAACCCTTTCCTCTCCAACTTGCATCCTGGTCATGGTGTTTGTGCAGGAATAGAAACCCTAACTAAGACAGTCCCCTTAGCTCATAACTGAACTACACCCTTAATAACTGGCTGGATGACTCGGAGTAAGCCGTCCATCTTTCAGGGCTAACATTAGGCTAGAAGAAAACAGCCTAGGGCCCGGCTGATTTCTGACAGTCAGTGGAAGGTATGGCTCTCCCTCTACTCCAGCTCTGACCCTCTCCACAGCTTGGTGCAGTCAGTGGGGAGAGCAGAGGCCCCTTCTGTAGCCAAGGATGCTGAAGGACTTGACTATGCTTTTCACAATGAGGTTCAGAGCAGGAAGGGAGTCTTGGTGGCTGTGCCTTCATCATGGGGTGCTCTCCTCCCCAGCTTCTTTTCCTTTTCCAGCCAAGGAACAAAGTTTGATTCTCTGGAACTTTCTCCATCCATATGTAGACATGTTTACAGATGCACCCAGAGTCCCTGCTCTCCAGGGCTCCTTTACAATAACCATGCTGCCACCACACACTCCCTTTCTTTGGTGACATCAGTGCTATTGCCTGTGACTGTTAAACTTACTCATCATTACTTCCGGTTGTCATGCAAACAAGCAACCCCACAATCAATGTCCTTCTTTCTTTTAAAGACAGGATCTCATGTAGCTCCCCACTGGTGAATAATTCACTGTGAAGCCAAGGATGACCTTGGACTTCTCATCTTCTGGCTTCCACCCCTTGAGTACTGGACTCACAGGCATGTGGCACCATACTGATTTTCATCTCAGTGCCGAGGATTGAACCCAGGATTACATGCTTTCTAGGTGAACACTCCACTGCCTGAGCTACACCCCCCAACACTGTAAGGAATGTCTTGATGTACCCATGTGTCTTAGTCAGGGTTTCTATCTTGCACAAACATCATGACCAAAATGCAAGTTGGGGAGGAAAGGGTTTATTGAACTTACACTTCCATGCTGCTGTTCATCATGAAAGGAAGGCAGGACTGGAACTCAAGCAGGTCAGGAAGCAGGAACTGATGCAGAGGCCATGGAGGAATGCTGCTTACTGGCTTGCTTGCTTCTGGCTTGCTCAGCCTGCTTTCTTATAGAGTCCAAGACTACCAGCCCACAGATGGCACCACCCACAAGGGGCTCTCTCCCTTTGATCACTAATTGAGAAAATGCCTTATACCTTGATCTCACGGGGGCATTTTCTCAACTGAAGCTCCTTTTTCTGTGATAACTCCAGCTTGTGTCAAGTTGACACACAAAACTAGACAGTACACCATGCATATCCATCTAATGACTTCTGTAGGTTAAAACCACAGTTGATGGAGCAGAAAGGCCTGCAACCTCAACATTCAACAAGTACTAGCCTTGGCCTAGTGCTGGTACAAGGCTTGGTGTATCCAGCATTCCTACTGTTGTGGATTTATAATCCAACTGAACCACACTCTTCCATCAGAGATAGATGCTATTGAGAAAGCAAATAGAGGCCCAGAGGAATACTTGATCTGAGCAATGAACTGATGGGTCCTGCTGTGCAAAGTCCAAGGGGCCATCAAATATGAGTGGGAAAAACACTGCAAAGGCTGATGGGTAGAAAGTTCAAGATGATGGCCAGGGTGCCTAGAGTGGGTAGACAAGTGAGAGGATGGCTTAAGAGAAGAGAGGAAGATCAGAGGCAGCATCATGGAGAGCTCTATGGGCTGTGAAGTATGGAGCCATGGCAACAGTGTGGTCCAAGAGGCTCCTCGACTGCTGCCACAGTGACTTCCTGATTGCTGTTTTGCTGCAGTTGGGGCAGCACCACTTTGAGGTCTCACTTCGGTCCAGGCAGCACCACTGCTCCCAATCACAGTCTTGAGCTGCATCTTCTTTACTGCTCCAGTTCAGCTGCCCAGCCCGAGCCTGGGGCTGGGTCCACCTCCATGGTGACAGCCTTCAGTGGGCTGAAGGCAACTTGTCCACAGGCCCTGGGTTTTGAGCATGGTGCTGGCACAGGGGGGAGAGAGCTCTGGCTTCCTCTTTAGAGCAGCCCCTGCTCCACAGGGGACGCTGACAGTCGTGGGGCGCACCCCCTGGCCCACAGACGGGGAGCACTGCTCGCAGCCTGTGGCAGCCCCAGCCATAGGGGCAGGGGTGCAAGGGCCCAGGTTCACAGCAGCGACTCTGGCACCAAAAGCAGTGCCCTAATTCCTTACTGACTTGCCTGTCTGCCCTCCTGCACTGGGTGCCATGTTTCTGAGCCAAGCTGGGGCTGTGGCAGCTCTGGGCCGGGGCTCGGACCTGGACCCTGATGGAGTGGCACTGGGGATGTTCTCCCCCTCCTGCTGTCCCGAGGGCAAGAAGGTGGGGTCCTGGAAAGTGGTAGTCTTGGGCCCCATTTTGACCCTGGTTTGGGCCTTGAGGACACACTTGAGCCTGGGCTCGAGTTCTGAGACCTGTCTCAGTCACTTCTGTATAGGAGTGACTCAGCAAGACCTGTTTGGTCCTTCCTCTACCCTCTGTTGCTGATGTGGAGCTTTGCTATTAGCCCTGTCAGTTACCCCTTCCCCTTCCCTGCCTCCTATGTCATCTTTCCCCATACCTAAGTGCCCATCCCCTTTGCCTTCTCTATATAAGCAAGGGACTGATACAATAAAGTTGAGTTCCTGCTTCGAAAAGACTCCCAACCTAGTGTATTTCTTTTGACCTCCGACACTCGCCATCCTGCTCAGCCCTGCAGAGACTAGGCTGGACCAGGTTCTCTCCTCTCGCCTGGACCTGCCGGCTAGAAGCTGACAAGAGGCAGCGTCACGAAGAGCTATATGGGCTGGGAAGTATGGAGCCGTGGCAACAGTGTGCTCCAAGAGGCTCCTTGGCTGCTGCCACAATGAACTCAGAGAGGCCACCTAGGTCATTGCTATTACTGAATGTAAAAACCTTAGGAACTCTAGAAGGGGGTGGTAGTGGAGGAAAAATATATAGATCCAGGACACCTGTGGGGATCTTGGGTGCCATTGCATGGCCAGGAGAGAAGAGGGGAAAAGTCTAGGATTAGAGGAAGGCTTTTGTGTGGCAGTTGGTCTGCTCTGGGGAGCTGAGGGAGGTAGGAGGAAGAGGGATTGGGTGGGGCACAGGGAGCTCTGCTGTAATGTGTGATGCTTGAGGAATACAGGCAGATGCACAGAGGTGTCAGGGAACTCAGAGCAGCAGGAAGGATGGGATGGGGTAGCATCTGATGTGGGTCTGAGACCCACAGTTCCCACACAGCCTGTTAGGCCAGCCCACCATGAGACCTTGCTCCAGCCACCGGGACCTATTGCTCAATGCACAGAAAGGAGTTAAATAGGGGCTGTGGATGTTGCTTAGTTGGTAGGGCACCCACCTAGCATGCAAAACGTTCTGCTGCCATCCCCAGCTCTGTATTTTAAGCAGAGCATGGTGATCCCAGCACTCGGAGAAGGAGACAGGAGGATCAAAAGTTCAAAGTTACCCTCTGGTACACTGGAAGCCAGTCTGAACTACATGAGACCCTGTCTCCCCCACCCAAAAAAAAAAAAGTGTGTGGAAAGGGAGAAGAAAAATAAAGGAAAGGAAGGAGTGGACTGAGACATCAATAGGAGTGAGGGAACAGGGGCCTGGCACCATGTTTGATCATTGCTTACCTATGGAAAGGTCAAACCACCAGGCTAGCATAAAGATAGGGCTGTCTCTGTCAAGTCCTGGGCCTGGCCAAGCAGGAAATCCAGATTCCCAAAGGAAGACTCAGAACTCAGCAATTTGAGAACAAGAAGAGATCAAAGTAGGAACATGAGGACTAGTGGTCAGCTACACAGGTTCAAGAAAGCATGGGGGGAGGGCTTGCCCGGTAGGACTGTGACAGATGGAGAGGAGTTCACAGGAGCAGAAGCAGAAGGCATGGGACTGCACTCACTGAGGTGCAGTGTGCTTCAACAGCCTTTAAGTTGTTTTTGGTTTTGTTTTTCGAGACAGGGTTTCTCTGTGTAACCCTGGCTATCCTGGAACTCACTCTGTAGACCAGGCTGGCCTCAAACTCAGAAATCCACCTGCCTCTGCCTCCCAAGTGCTGGGATTAAAGGCATGCGCCACAACTGCCCGGCTCTTCAAGTTGTTTTTATGCCCCAGATTTTCTGCTTGAACTTTCTTCTCTAAGGCCAAAGGGAGGCCAGGAATAACCCAGATGCCCTGCTCCCACTGAGCCAAGTGGTGTGGTGTCTGGCCAGGCTGCTTTCTCGACACTGCCTGGGCACAGGCGGCCGAGCTCAGACTTCAGAGATTAAGGTCAGGTGCCAACCTACCTGCCTTGGTCCAAATCCCACGCCATTGCACCCTTAGTATGCAAGCTCCCTTCTCGGTGCCTTAATTTCTTCCTTAGTGCCTCTGGAGGGTGAGGGTAGGCCTGGAGGGCTGCTGGGTAATTCATGAGTTGGGCAGTGAGAACACAGACAGGAATCTGGGTCAGAGTACTTTATGTAGCACCCTGACCTTCAAGACCATAGCCCAGCCCCCAGGAGTGTGTGTGAGCTGCCCAGCATGACTTTGTCCCTCCCCACACTCTCTTCTTGTCTTCCCTTCCCTCTCCCTCCACTTCTTTCCCCCTCTGTCTTGGTCACTGTTCTGTTGCCTGAAGAGACACCATGACCAAGGCAACTCTTACCAAAGGAAGTATTTAACTGGGGGCTCTCTTACAGTTTCAGGGGTAACCTATCATCATCACGGCAGGCAGCATGGCTGCAGGTGGGCAGGCATGGGGCTGAGAGCTACGATCTGATTCACTGACAAGCAGTCACAGAGAGAGAGAGAGAGAGAGAGAGAGAGAGAGAGAGAGAGAGAGAGAGAGAGAGACTGGGCTCGGCTTGGGGTTTTGAAATCTCAAACCCACTCCCTGTGACACAGGCCACACCTCTGAGTCCTCAAGGGGCTAAGCATGTGAATATATAAGCTATAGGGACATCCTCATTCAAATTCAAATCACCACACCCTCCCACCCCAGCCACACAGCAGCCTCTTGGTCTTTGTTTTGTCTTAGAAGAGGATATTGCTGTGTGGCCATGCTGGAACTTAGCATCCTCCTGCCTCAGCTTCTGCAGTGCTGGTATCACAGGTGTGTGCCAACATGGACTTTGACACTCTCCCTCCCACCCAGTGCCTCTGCAGGAGTAGACTCTTCCCCAAACCTACCATCTGTGTGCTGATCACTTTCCAGAGCCACCCCACGCACCCCGCCCCACCCCACAGTGATTTCCTCTGCATACCTCCAAATGGTGCATACTCTGCCAGTCCCCACCCTCAACACAGCTCCATTCTATATCTAAAGCATCATAAGAGCTCCTAGCAGACCCCAGCAAATCCCTGATGGAGGAAACTCAGCTGTCCTTTTTCTTTTCCTTAATTTATTGGGCACACAATGCAGTGAATCCTTGGACCTGAGACAGCTTCCCCGGAGGCATCCTGTCTGTGACCTGTATCTCTCATTGTTTCCCTGACTCTTCTTAGGTGTATTCTCAGGACAAGCCTGAGTGCAGGGCCACACAGATGGGCTCTCCAATATCCCTTTGCCCCAACTCGGTGATTGAGAAGTGGCCAAGCTGGGATTTGAACCCTTGCCTCTCCAGTAGCCTCACGGAAAAGTGGTTATCTCGTATGGGCAGTAAAGAGGTGTGGAGATGGAAAGAATCCACTGGAAGAGCTGTCCCACCAGCCTTTGCTCTGATTCCCCAGGACTGGAGCTCACATCTGGAATCCCTCTGAGCCATGTCTTCCTGTTTCTAGATTAAAGAGTTTCTTTTAAAGGCCTCAAGTCTCATGACTGGTATCACCCAACAAGCCCTGAGCCACACCAGGCTACCCTGTCCCTGAAGGTAGGAAAGCAAGGAAATGCCATGAGCAGATCATGAGTTCCTTCAGAGGTCAACGGCTCCCATGGCTGCCTGTGCAGGGGCTTGTGAGCCCACAGTCTCAGGGAATCCCACCACACTGTCCCATAAAACCAGGGATCAGGGAAAGAAGAGGCGAGTCACTGCCTCCAGGAGTGAAGCAGTAAGAGTTCAGTCCAATTTGGTCCCCAGACAACCCAGTCATGGGCAAAGAGATGGCTCATCTGGTCAGGTTCTTGTCAGGCAAGCATGAGGATAGGAATTTGGCTTCTTAGAACTTAAGTGAAAAACCAGGTTGGCAAGATGACTTGCCTGTAATCCCAGGACCCAAGGATGAACACAGGGGATCTTTGGAACAAGCTAGCTCTCTGTACGGTAAAATCTCCAGGGTCAGTAGGATGTTTTTGCTAAGTAAGAAACTAAGAAATTAGGAAGAGGTGGGAAGGCTGATCGAGGGAGACAGGTGACGTCCGTCAGCCTGCGACTTTCACATGCTTACGTACACTAGTATGCATACATACGTGCACTCGCACATACACATGCAAAACAAATCAGTCATTGGGGTGCTGCTGAGGAAGATGAGTCACCATCCTTCCCAACTAGCTGATCTCAGGGTCAGAGGAGTGTGAGAACTCTTGACCACAGAGGATTGTGAACTCTCTCAGCCACGGAGCAGTGTGGAAAGTCCCAAGTCTTCCCAAAAAAAGCCAGCTAGAAAGGAATATCTAGAGTTTGGGGTTTTAAGGATTTTCCAGGGTAAGGGGGTCAGAATGGTGGTCTAGGGGCCTCAAAGATCCCACAAATCACAGTGAACCAGGAGGCCTGCCTTGAGTCCTAGGATACGGCTAGACTTGTGTCCTTGGAAGGAAACCCCAGCATAATCAGTGACAGTGAGCCTGCAGATAGGTCAGCGCAGGGATGGTGCAAACATGTAACCTCGGGTGGTACTTTTTCTCATCCACCAAGCATCAAGAGCTTAGCTTTGGTTACCACCCAAGAGAGCCATAGGTGTCTCCAGGTTAGCAGCCACTGGAGACCCCATCCAGGACATAATCCTATGAGACAGCAGTCTCCATGACACACTGTCCCCCACATTGCTGGATTACCATCCAGAACAAGTACTCTGCTCTCTTTCAGGCAGTGTTGGACAGTCACACCATGCCTAGTCCTACTCCTGTGGCCTCACTGGCTTTGGCTACCCCCTCTGTGGTCAGACAGAGTAAGCATGCCTGGAGTAGACCCTGAATCACCAGATCTTCCTGACATGGATTCAGATCTATGCAGTCCACCTGACCTTCCCACACCGGACCTCTTGGCTAGAGTTCAAGCCAGTCAGGAAAAAAAACACAAGAAGCCTGATGTTTCCAGATGAGCAATAATAGCAGCCTGTGCGATTCAGCAAATGCTGCCTGAGGACTATGCCAAAGGCTGGAGACCCAGGAATGAGTCAGCCAGAGTACTAGCCATAGACATCACCAACCATAGCAGAGGGACTCTCAAAGTGTTATCAGGTGGGGAGTCTGCTCACCATTGTGAGAGACTTAAAATGGTCTTTTACTGTGGACCTTCGGAAGGCTGGGCACAGGAGAACAAAGTTCAGAGTACCAGAGCACATAGCTGACCCATTGCAGGGCAGGCAAGTTACATACCAGAGGGGTTACACAGTAAATATTTCAGCCTTTGTGACTCTACTCAATTCTGCCTTTGTAACTGGGGACCAGCTATGGGCAGCTCCCCAGTGAGTGGATGTGACTGTGGACCAATCAAACAGAACTCTTGGGGACAGAAGATGGCTCAGCAGTTAAGAGCATTTCATCTGAAATCATGAACAGCAGATCCCAGCACCCGTCTGTGGGGCAAGTGGACCATGCCACCAGACAGAACTGGTAAGGTTGAGCAGGTTCAAAATCCCAAGGAACCTCAGAATTTAGAACAGCAGGCTTGGAAACAGCTCCCTGCCAAGTTCTACCTGTCCTGGAACATGTAACCACAACACCCCATTGAGAGAACCATGACCATCAATCACGTAGGGACAATACCTGAAGTCCTTCCCCACGCAAATAGAGCATGCCTAACATCTCAGACTGAGCCAATTGGAAGCATCTACCTCTGGACCCCACCTTATCCCTGAAGATGTTTTTAAGATTCCTATCCACATGGAATAAAGTGCACACGTTATTTCACTGAGAATCATCTGAGATTGGCTGTTTTATTGAACTGTAATTCTCTGGGGAAGAGTTTTCTCTCCTGAAGCATTCATCAATGGACCTTGAATCTGCCCAGTAGGCTGGACTCTCTCCCCTGCTTGCTGCTGCAGCTTCTAGCTGCCATTCGCTGTTGGTCATAGCCACTCCCTGCTTTGGTGCTGAGATGGTGATAGCAGGAGAGATCCTGACTCTGCATGAACTTCCCTTCAGAAAGCTTTAACACTTTGACCATTCCAGCCAAACCAAAGCCCCTTGGTAACTTTCTTTCTGTCCAGGTCAGAGATCCTCAGATTGCGATCTGTCTCCCCTGAGCTGCTTGCCAGCAGTGCTCTGGCACCCCATCGGTGAGGCAGACGCACAGCCTTTCACCCATCTAGCAAAGAGGGCATCCTCACAGATGCCTGTGGCCCCATTGCCGAGCTAAGTGAACGTAGGTGGGGGGTGTTGCTGGAGCATGCTGGCTTCCTCCAGCTTAGCTGAGAACCTGTAAGCTCCAGGTTCAGAGAGAGAACTGCCTCAAAGGAAAAGGAAGATATACAATATCATCTTCTAGTCTTTTAGGCACCCTTACACAGGCATGCAGACACACACACACAAATAAATAAATAAACCATTACTTGACACCAAAAGTGAACTTTCTTATCATTTTCTTATCTCATCATGAAATAGTATTTTGTTGGTGTTTCTCTCCAACCACTTGAAGCTGTAAGGATCACATGCGTTGGAGTTTGCTGACCCATGTCTATGTGGGGATGCTGGGAGACTGGTTAGCCTTGAGAGGAAAAGGGCCTTGAATGTCAGAGCGAGGTTTTGGGTC
Source organism: Rhynchomys soricoides (assembly GCA_019843965.1). NCBI lineage: Eukaryota > Metazoa > Chordata > Mammalia > Rodentia > Muridae > Rhynchomys > Rhynchomys soricoides. The sequence continues at coordinate 971,909 of JADRCH010000283.1, forward strand.
GATGGGGGCTGGAAGTTGATAACTAATAGCATTCACCACTGGGGTGGTGAATCAGCTACCATCCATTCGATCTGCTCTCCTCTCACCCCCTGCAGATAAAACCATTGCCCACCTCAAAGCTCAGAAGCAATGTTGGAGACCAAGCCCTGGCATAGTCACAGGGACAATTTTTAAAAACATTATTATGGCTCATGCATGTAATCCCAGAAGTAGAAAACCTGAGGCAGGAGCATTACTATGAGGTTAGAGACTGCCTGAGTGACATAGTAAGTTTCATAGATAGGACTAAAGATGAAAACTTAAAAAAAAAAAAAAATAGAAGAATCAAGAACATAGTTTTCTTTTTTTGTTTTTGTTTGTTTGCTTGCTTAAGACAGGGTCTCTCTGTGTAGTCCTGGCTGTCCTAGAATTTGCTATGTAGATCATGCTGGCCTTGAACTCACAGAGATCTACCTGCCTCTGCCACTGGGGTTCTGAGATTAAAGGCGTGCCCTGCCAAGCTGAGCAACATGAGTGTTCTTTCAAATCCCACTCCCCATTCTGGGGTCACCACAATTAAGGGGTGCCTAAGTGTGATTCCAACATGTTTCCAAGGCACACAGCTATAGACCCAGAGGCACAGTTCTCATCCAAGGCTCCACCACTCCCATGGCTTGTGGATTGTCCCATGCCTCCCTGTGATGAGGTTTTGTCACTGAGCAGCTTAGGCAATGTCTTCCTCTTTGACCTTTGCCCCCCTGCTGTCACATACCTTACTGGTCCCCCTGACATGATGACGCACAAAGCCATGGGGTCCCACATGTCCCTTCACACCCGGCACTAGGCTTTCTGCTGGGGAATCTCAGAAGCAGACTAAGGCCTGAGAGCTTAGAGTGTGTATTACCATGGCACCTGGAGCCATTCTCTACACTGCTGGGAAGAGGCAAAGCAGTTCTCCAGGGCCCTGGGAGGATCCTACCAGACAGACATAACCTAGGTTCACTATCTCAGAGCATCCTGAATGGTTCAGGGAAGCAAGCATCTCCAGAGTGGATAGGCCTACCTACTCCTGAATGCTCAAGCCAGAACACTTCCCCAGTGGCAGCCCTTGGCGACAGTCAGTGTTCTGGCCCATTTATCCAACCATTCATCCATGTAGCTAACTAATATTTACTGAGCATTTCTTATGACTTGAGTCCTAGGCTATGGTGGTAAGCACAGGCATGCCCCTGCCGTCCTGTTCTTCACTGTCTGGTGAAGGTGGACTTGGTTATCCATTCATGTGGCTACTGTTTATTGAGAGTCTGGCATCTGTCAGATATTGTTCTAAGCACTGAGACTCCAACACAGAACACAATAGGGGAGAAAATCCCTGCCCTCCCAGACTCTAAGTCTGGGAGAGGAGACAGATAATGAACACATAGACAAGAGCAGTGTGTCAGAAGCGATGAGTGAGCCAGGGAGGAGATGGAAAGTGCTGGGGAGTGGCGCTTCATGGCTAAATTAATCCAGGGAGACCTCGTTGAACAAAGATCTGAGTGGAAGAGGTGAGGGAGGGGTGGAGGGGAAAGGGAGCAGGTCTTTGCAGACATGGGGAACATGGTCAGAAGTCAAGGGGAGGCCCGTTCAAGATCCTGAGGGTTGTCTATGGAACTGTAGAGACCAGGTCAGCTCCTGAGCATCTAGCAGACCAGGAGGGGCCCCGGTATATTCTAGGTGAGGAGATGGTCCAGGGATGGCCCAGAAGAGGATCATGGACTCTCTCACAGGTTGGCTTCCCCATTTAGAATGGACTTCAGAGGGGCAGAGCTGATGTCTGGAGAATGGGAAAAGGGAACTGAATTTGACCCAACAAGAGATCTAGGACCAGGTAGTCCCCATGAGGATGTGAGACATTGCGGGACTCTGGCATGTTCTGCACGTAGCCACGGGCTTTCCTGGTGGGTGGGCTGTGGGGGGTAAGAGGAAGGGAAATGGACACCAAGGTTCCTGTTTCCCAAGGCAAATGATGTGGTCTATGGTGAGGAGCAGAAGAGTGGCTGGGCTTCCGACTTGCTTTGCACTCTGATAGCTGGGATATGGTAGATAGCTGGTAGCTGAACCTAGGGTTGGGGGCAGGTTCGTGCCCTTCAGGGGCAGATGGGATTGAAATGTATATGCCTGGAGGCAGCACCAAGAGACAGAGAAGAGGGAGAAGCTAAGGTTCAAAGAGGGGAGCAAGCCAAGCCAGCATGCGGCAGGAGATGGCTCCGGAGCAGGGGACCCCAAGGAGTGACACCAAATCAGCAAGGGCTTCCTGGAAGAAAGGTGATATAAACAGAAACTGAAGCAGTTTACACGGATCCCCTCGAAACAGAGGGGGCTGCCCAGACTGGGGGAGCAAAATGAACTCAGGACAGGAAGAACAGCTGCGGCATGTCATTTGAGGAACTGACTTGAATGACTGACAGCAAATGAATTATCCCACCGAATCCTAGGAGTCACAGAGCCCTTGATGGCAGGTGGGTGATGGAGTCCACCCCAAGATAGATAGACCGTGGAGAAACAGGTAGAGAAAAGATTCGGCCAGGTGACAGAGTGCAGGGACATTTTCTGTGAGCTGTCTATCATGCTGGGAGACAGTAGTGTATGCTGGAAAGAGACCAGGCTGATGGCATCTGTCTCATGTATTGACTTCAGCCTGGTCCAGCTACAGCTGTACACAGGGGGCCCTGAAAGTGCCTTTATCATGTCTCCTGGTTCCCCTAAAGGACTTCCCCCAACCCCCACCTCTGAGAGGCAGTGACTGCTTTCCAGCTTTCCGTACACAGTGCAGGGACATGTGAGTGCCTGCTGAGTGCCCCAGGTCCTGGCACAGGAGAGAGGTGATGATCCAGGCAGACAGGCTCTGGGTTCCCATGGGACCCTGCCCAACATATGGCCAGAAAGTGCAGTGTGGGAAGGGAGGGAGCTGGGGAGAATTCCAGAAGGAGGCAGTATTTATGCTACAGGAAGTGGAAGAGCGTTTGCAAGAATTGGAACAACAAGGACAGTGACAGGCAGAAGGGAGGAGAGGGATCAGAGGGGATGGAGCATGGGCCGATTCCCAGAAGCACATGGGAAGTTGGCCTTCTGAGGGTGTTGGAGAGCTGTGAAGGTCCTGAGCAGACACCACTTGCTCAGAGATTGAGGTCAGAGCCCCCAGTCTCAGTGCAGAGGGAGCCAGGACCAATCACCTCACCACAGATCCCCTTCTATACAGCTAACTCCCTCATCAGGTAAAACGGCCACTATGGATTGGCTCCTGCCGGACCTAGAACTCAGTACCTCTAGAACAGATCCTGAAGGCCATACAGGCTTGACCAGGGTATCCAGGCTTGTCACTGGGAGATGTGAAGCCATTTGACTCACAGCAGCGGGAGCTATTCATCGGGACGGCTGACTTACTGAGTCTGTACTCCAGATAACCACCTAGCGAGGCCGTCGGCAGGATGCTGAGGAAATAAATCGGTTCATTAAGAAACCCCGCCCCTTCCCTTCCAAGGTCCAGAGGCTGGAAGCAGCCGGCAGACCAGCAGCGCCACCGTGTGGTAGAGCTTGGCCAGCACAACAAGGTGGTTTCAGTCCGAGCCAAGGATAATGGTTGGTTGGCTTGGTTGGTTGGTTGGTTGGTTGGTTGGTTGGTTGGTTGGTTGGCCGGCCCAACTAGGAACATGTTGTAAGCCTTGGGCTCCATTTCCAGCCCTCTTTTCAATTTCCTTTTCATTTTTCTTTAAAAAAAATTTTTTGAGACAAAGTATCCTGAAGTTGCCTAGGCTAGACTTGAAATCACTCTGTAGCACAGGCAGGCCTTGAACTCAAAATCCTCCTGTTTCAGCCTTCTGAGTAGCTAGGGTTGCAGACTGTACCACCAGGCCCAGCTAAGGACGCTTCATTATATACAGACTTTCATGATGTATTTTAATTTACTTCTTCAACATCATTGGTCTGTTGGTGATTGGCAAGTATTAGGTAATACATATCTAATGAAAATGTGTAAATGACATGGATTATATATGAGACAAAAAGACAGGGTTTTTTTTTTTTTCAGAATTATTACCTCTTATCCCGATAAGTTAAACATGGATTGCACTTTGTCAAATAGGTTTCAGCGCTTTTTCTATAGAACATGGTGTGTGTGAGTGTTCTCCGCCAAGCGTGTGTGTTTGTGTGTGTGTTGTATATGGTGTAATGTGGGGTGTGTGTGTGTGAATGTGTGTAGTGTGTATGTGCACATGGTATATGTATGTGATGTGTGTGTGGTGTGATGTGGTACACATGTGTGTGCATGTGGTATGATGTGGTGTGGCGGTGTGTGGTGTGATATGCTGTGTGTGTGTGTGTGTGTGTGTGTGTGCGCGCACGTGCACAAATGAGACCATATCATGCATGACTTATATTCTGAGATTTGTTTTTCTTTTTAAATTTATGTTTGCTAACTATGGAGCAGAAACTAAGAAATATTTGACATATGTAAAGTTCGTGAATCATGTTGAACAGACTCTTGTGTGTGCTTATTGCCTAACTTAAGTAAACTTTAAAAATATGTTTGTGGGCAAGGCAGTGGTGGTGCACACCTTTAACCCAGCACTCGGGAGACAAGGGCAGGCGAATCTCTGAGTTTAAGGCCAGCCTGGTCTACAGAGGGAATTCCAGGATGGCAAGGCCTACAAAGAAAAATCCTGTCTTATAAAAAATTGTATGTGTTTGGGTGTGTGGTATGCAGGCAGGTGTGTGTGTGTGTGTGTGTGTGTGTGTGTGTGTTCCCATATGTGGGAGTGTATATCTCTAGGCACACATGTGGAGACCTGAGGCTGAATCTTCCTTCACTCTTATTTACTGAGGCAGGGTCTCTCAGCTGAACCCAGAGCTTGGCCATATGGTAGTTTGCTTAGGCAGTGTCTTAGGGTATTAAGGCTGTGAACAGACACCGTGACCAAAGCAACTCTTGTAAAGAACAACATTAATTGGGGCTGGTTTACAGGTTCAGAGGTTCAATCCATCATCATCAAGGCAGGAACATGGCAGCATCCAAGCAGGCTTGGTACAGGAGGAGCTGAGAGTTCTACATCTTCATTTGAAGGCTGCTGGGAGAATACTAACTTCCAGGCAGCTAGGACTAGGGTATTAAAGCCCACGCCCACAGTGACACGCCTACTCCAACAAGGTCACACCTCCTAATAGTGCCATTCCCTGGGCCAAGCAATACAAACCATCACAGGCAGCTTGACCTGGCGGTCCCCTTGTACCCACCCTTGGAGCCTGCTATTATAGGTGGCCCACCAAACCCACCTGGCATCTACATGGCTCTGTGGGTCTGAGCAGCACCTCACACTAACAAGCAGGGGCTTCATCCACTGAACCTCTCCAAGCCCAACAATTGAAGTGATTTTTTTTTTAAAAAAAAGAATTATTTATTTATGTATGTATGTGAGTGCACTGTCACTCTCTTCAGACACACCAGAAGAGAGCAACGGATCCCATTATAGATGGTTGTGAGCCACCATGTGGTTGCTGGAATTGAACTCAGGACCTATGGAAGAGCAGCCATTGCTTTAAAACCACTGAGCCATCTCTCCAGACCCAATTGAAGAGATTTTTATTAGCATCTTTTACCTTTGATGTTTCTTTGTGCTTCGTTTTAAAAGTCAAAATGTATTCTGCACCATCATACACATCCTTTTAAAACTTCATTCCGGGTGGGTTTGTTTTTTATATTGATCATGTCACTGTTTTACTAATTTGTTGGTGTCCCTTTCTATAAGTGGCTTCCTAAGACCAGCACAGCGCAGCACAGCGCAGCACAGCGCAGCACAGCACAGGGCACCTTGACTTGTTCAAGTCTAACACTAATGAATGTAGTCATCCTCATCACTGATGCATGTATGCAGGAACCATTGTTTTGTACAGACAAATTTGTTTAAATTAACCAGATTTTTTTTTTTTTTTTTTGATGACCATTATTCTTTTATCTCTGTGTTCCCATGTTCTCAGCAGGAACTCAATCTCTCAGGCCAGAAATCCCTCACAGGGATACATTTGTTTGTTTTTTATTTCACCTTTGCTTTTCAGTGTGTGTGTGCGCGGGGCGTGTGTTTGTAGGAGGATGAGCATGTAGAGGTCAGAAGTCATCATCAGAAGGCTTCCATTGTTCTCCATCACAATGTTTGAAACAGTGTTTCTCAGTGAGCCAGCACTCACGGATTGGCTAGACTGAGTGGCCTGCGAACTCTGGGGATCCACCCCCCACTCAGGTTACAGACATTTGTGACTGCATGCTAGGGATCCGAACTCATGTCCTTGTCCTTGTCCTTGAAGGGCAGGGACTTTACCAACTGAGCCACCTCTCCAGCCTCCGTTTCACTTTTGAAAGACACTTTCTTTATGCAGCTATATTGTCTTGTCTTGTTGAGACAAGACAAGAGAAAGAGAGAAAAAGAGCAGAGATGAAATGGGACAAATAGAAACAAGCATCAAGACGGGGGAAGCCAAAGAGCAAATGCATTACATGTAAGCAGACTAAATACTACACTAGAAAGACAAACGCCATCGAATTGGATTAAATGCAACCACAATGTGTGATGCTTATAGTGGAGGGCTGACAAGCATGCAGATAAAGAAACAGGGAAAGCATGTGGTGAGCAAGCCTTCTATCAGGCAGACACCAGCAACAACCCCTCCGCTGAAGCAGGCTACGAGAGAGGAAACCCCAGCTAAAGATAGAGTGGGGAGGGATCGATTTATCAAGCAGATACAATTCTAACTTTGCACACAACTAATAGCCTCAAAATATAAAAAGAAAAAAAATCCAGACATTATTGGAACGTCAGGGTTCTTTAGAGGAACGGAAACAAAGGAATGAATACATGCTTGTACATATTACCGAATTTATTAAGTCAGTTACATTAAAATGCCAACAATGGTTGAATCATAGCTAAGCGGTGGAGTGCCCAGTAGCAGCTCAGTCCTTGAGGTTGGGTACCTCAGCAGCTGGAGGACTCCCACAGTGCCTCTCTCACTCGGGAGGCTGACAGTAGTTGCTCACTCCACAGGCTTAGTGCTTAGAGTCCCAGTAAAGCCTGGAAGGTTCTTGTAGAGCCATTGGTCCTTAATCAGCTACAGAAACACTGGCCCTGATATCAGTGACGGAAGCAAGAGGTGGGGGCTGCCATGAGGAGGAGGGCAAATTCACTCAGCAGTGGGAGGGAACAAAGAGCTAATAATCTTCTTTTCCCATGTTCCTTTTCATCTGGACAGCTACCAGCAAATGCCACCCACAGTAGAGGTAGGTCTTACCACACTGACTGCTTGTCCGCTGTGGTTTTCTACTCAGGTGACTCGGCTCTGTGACATTTAAACCAACCAGAAGGGCTGGAGAGATGGCTTGGCAGTTAAGAGCATTGACTGCTCTTCCAGAGGTCCTGAGTTCAGTTCCCAGCACCCACATAGTGGCTGACAACCATCTGTAAAAGGGATCTGATGCCCTCTTCTGATGTGTCTGAAGATAGTGACAGTGTACTCACACACATACAATAAATATAAATCTTTGTGTTGTTCTTACAGGGGACCTGGGGTCAGTTCCCAGCCCCCACATGGTGGCTCACAGCCATCCTTAGTACCCCAATCCCATGGGATCCAATGGCCTTCTGTGATCTCCATGGGCACCAGGCACACATGGTGCACATACACGTATGCAGGCAAGACACTAGACACATAAAATAAGATAAATCTTAAAACAAAACAAAAGGGGGAAAATCCAACCATACTACTCTGTCTTTGCACTCTATTGGGTGGTCTGAGACTTTTATTATCTCTGTATTGACAACTTGGCTAAGATAGTGTCTGCTTGACTTATCCATTACAAAATTGCTTCTTTTTTTCCCCCATTAATAAACATTTCATCGGTGAGGTATTTTGAAATGTGTGACTGGGGAACTCAAGCATGCACGTGGGTATCTGTGTGGTGTACTTTGTGTGTGTGTGTGTGTGTGTGTGTGTGTGTGTGTGTTACACATGTGTAGGTGTGCATGCCTGCATCATTGGGCAGCAAGCACCTTTACCTGATGAACCATCGCAACCTGTTTTGTTTGGTATGAGAGACAAGGGTCTCACTACATAGTCTGGGTTGGTAGGAATTCACTATGTAGACCAGGCTGGTCTTCAACTCACAAAGATCTTCCTGCCTCTGCCTCTCCAGTGCTAGGATTAAAGATGTGTACCAGCATGTGTGGCTTTCCAACAGGGTTTATTGTTTCTCCAATATATGCAACAGGGCTCTGTGGTTTCTAGGGACCCTTGTCTTTGCCCCCCGCCCCCGAACACACACACACACACACCATCTTGCTGCCTAGAATGCTAGTATTACAGAAAAGATCCTGCACTTGGCTTTATATTGGATAGGCTATGGGGATTTGAACTTCAGTCCTCACATTTGCCCGGCAAGTGCTTTACCCTCCGAGCCAGCTCCCCTACCTGCATTCTTTGATGTTCAAACAACATCCAGGTTTGGAGGGCTGGAGAGATGGCTCAGTCATTAAGAGCCTGTACTGATTTCAGGAGGGCCTGAATTTTGTTCCTGGATGGCTCACAACTGTTTGTAAGTCCAGATCCAGGATGCTTTTGGATCATCCTCTGGTCTCCCAGGACACCTGTTCATACTTGCATGTACTCCCACACTGGCACATAGAAGTAAGCTTTAAAAATGAAATGTTTTTCCTGTTTGTCCAGTGGGAGCTCTTGGCACTATTTGGAGTTTGGAGCCCTGCCCTGAAGAAGCCTTGGCTAGGTTGTTTCTCTCCCCCTGTTTGCTTTCAGAAGGGTCTCACTATGCATCCCAGACTGGCCTCAAATCCACAGTTGTACTGTTCCCTGTGGAGGGCTGGGACTGGAGGTACACGCTGCCACGTGCAGGCTAGTCACACCGGCAGTGCCCTTTCCAGCAGTGAAGAATCTGGCTTCATTACCTCTCAGCACTGTTTCTCCTCAAACCTACCTGAGTATAATAGCAACCTCTGACTTCCTAACAAATCACTAAATTATTTTAAACCTCTAACCTGCCCTACCTCGGTATTTTTGTTGTTGTTTGAGACAGTCTCATGTAGCCCAGGCTAGACTGGAACTCTGGATTCTCTTGCCTGTTCCTCCTCAGTGCTGGGCTTATAAACTTGTGTCACTGATTAAACCAAAGCTCGGTTCCCCCTCCTCCTCTCCCTCCTCCTCCCCTTCCCCCCTCCCCTCCCCTCTCCCTTCCCTCCCCTCCCCTCCC
>JADRCH010000283.1:981270-995516 GCA_019843965.1 Rhynchomys soricoides
CTCCCCTCCCCTCCCTCTCCCCTCCCCTCCCTCTCCCCTCCCCTCCCTCTCTCTTCTTTTTCTTCCCAAGACTGAGTTCTCTGTGTAACAGCCCAAGATGTCCTGGACTCACTTAGTTTGTAGATGAGCCTGGCCTCAAACTCACAGAGATCTGCCTGCCTCTGTCGCCCAGGGGCTGGTACTTACTAAAGGTGTGCAGTGCACCATTGAGCCCAGCCAAAACCCAGTTCTGTTTCCTTGGTGTTCTGAGGGTAAGGAATTTGAGAACAACTTCACTAGGGGATTCTGGCTTAGGATCTCTTGTGTCTTGTGGGTTTGTCTTCACGTATCTGTAAGGCTGTAGTCATTTTTTTTCGTTAATTATATTTATTTATTATTTATTACTTGTGCGTGCTCACACATGAGCATCTGTATGTGTATGTATGTTGGGAGGGGCACACATGAGCCACAGAGCACATGTGAAGAGAGAGGACTGCGGGACTTGGTTCTCTCTACCATGTGGGTTCTAGGGATTGAATTCGGGTCATTGGGGTTGTTTGCAAGCACCCACTCTACTGTGCAGGACTCCAGTTATTTAATGAAAGGCTTGGCTGGGGCTGGAGGGTTTGTTTCGGAGACAGCTCGCCCACACCACAAACCCTCCTTTAGTTTCAAAGAGACCATCAGACAAAAATTAGTAAAAACTTGCAGTTAGTATAGGTTATTGGAAGGAAAATACTGTCAATCTCCACATGTGCTCCAAGTGACATGGAGGTGGCCGTATCTTTTGTGATATCACCTCAAGGATTATATATTAGACTGACTCAGTTGGGAGAGTACTTGGCTAGCATGTGAGAAGCCCCGAGTTCAATACCCATCCAGGCACGGACCAGGTTCAAACCTATAATCTCATCACTTAGAGAGAGGCAAGAGGATGCTCATTCAAGGCCATCCTAGGCTACATAGAGAGTTGGAGGCTAGCTTGAGACACTATTTTTTTTTTAATTTCTGTCATTCTAGCATACTCTCTTGGCCATTCAGATGAACCCTGACGCGATTCTGGAGGGAACAGCACAGCGGGCATGAGTACAGGAAGCAAGGACTGCAGGAGCCATCTCAGAGACCGCCTAGCTCACCATTCAACTGTACACAGCCTCTGCTGCCTCCCTCTACCCATGAGCCAGGCTCCCATAATTCTCCTAGGGCTCCAACAGCCCATAATAATTATTATTTTATTCATTAGCTAAGATTGTGTGTCATTTCATCTGCCCCATAAAAAACATTTCCCACAAGAGCTAAGAAAGGGCTGAACTAAAGCCAGGAGGAACAAGGAAAATTAGAGTGTGCCTCCAGTGGGGGATGGCACTGTCCCCTGTACTGATGCGAGTGGGGGAGGAAGAGAGGGGGAGGGTGCTCAGCGCAGCTCTTTGTAACAGTGACTGCTTCCTGCTAAGCCCTCACCTCCCTGCACAGGAGAGATAGAGGGGCCCTGCTGCTACTCTGGAGTCCCCAGAGTTGTTCCCTGGAGTAAAGGGGCGTTTCCTGACAGGACCCCTGCCTCAGTCTGAGACCTGGTCCTGGGGAAAGAGCCTTCTTACCTGGCCTCCAGATAATACCAGGAAGGGTAGGAAATAGGGAGGTGCCACAGTGAGTGGAGGTCATGTGGAGGTCATGTGGTCTCTGGGTGAGAGGTGGCAGGACTGGAAGCTTGAACATGCCCAGGAAGAGCCCGGGTCCCTGTGTGTGTGTGTGTGTGTGTGTGTGTGTGTGTGTGTGTTCATGAGTGTGTAAGGGTGAGCCCCTGGGGCACATGAGTGAAGACAGGTTATCCCACTTTGCTTTCTATTGCTTTGACAAAATACCATGACCAAAGCAAGTTGAGAAGGGTTTATTTCCTCTTATGGCTTCTCATTAAGATGAGAAGTCAAGGCCAGAACCTGGAGGCAGGAACTGAGGCAGAGACCACGGAGGAGCACAGCTTCATCACTCCGTCATGAAGAAAATTCGCCTACTGGCCAATCTGATGGAGGCATGTTCTCGACTGAGGTTTCCTCTTCCCCGATGACTCTAGCTTGTATCAAGTTGACAACAATCTAACCAGTACACAGGGTACCCCAATCTATTTCCACATTTAAGTGATTTGGGGCAAGTCTCTTATCTGGTCTCCCTCTTCTTTGAAAAAGCTGTCCAGGTGCTCTAGGGAACTCCAGATGATGTGGGCTTGAGGTGGGGGTGTCTCTTCCGGGTTCTCAGAGGCTCTCTTCAGCCATCTTTGTCCTCCAGGGTGGCGTGAGTCCACATGGCAGTGAGCACCATAAGCCTGTGGTGTGTTCAGTGGCTTCCATGTTCCAGTCTGCCTCTGGGCCTCGCCTGGGGCTGGGCACATAGCTCAGGAGAGTTGAAGGGACAAACGAATGAGTGAATGCCTTCAGGTGGAAGGCAGGCCAGGGGGTCTGGGACCTTGGCACTTTGTGGACTACTCCAATACAGCCTCAACCATCAAGAACTCAATCTCAAAGTCGGGTCCCATACATGTCCGTCTGTTTCTAAATATCAGTTTCCTCCAAGAGTTAACTCCAGATTTCCTCCTAAAGTTGTCAGGGACAGCATGGGGGACAAGGGAAGAGAAGCAGGTGCATAGATATGAGTCCCATGTGGACAAGACACTAGGGATCAGGTCTCTGGTTCCAGAGGCCCAGAGCTGAGCAGGGCTGAGGTGTACAATTTGAGAACATGGAGCCTTCCCTGTTGAGTATAAAATGTCAGTGGGTTGCCGAAGAAACCGTATGTGTCCTAGACATACAGGAAGGCAAGGCAGTTCCTTGAGTAAGAATTCCCACCCCATCAGATACAGTGGTGTGAGCCTGTAATCTCCCTCAGGAAGCTAAAGCAGGAGGATGGCTGTGAGTTTCAGACGTGTTTGGACTTCATAAGAGAGTCTGTTTCAACACCCCTGGCTCCTAAAAGACTAATTTTAGGTCTTCCTGCCCACATCTGTCCCTCTGAGGGGCATGGGTATTTGTCACTGTGTGTGGAACAACATGTGTGTATACTGTTCCCGTCACATGTAAATGTTCCATCTTAGTGGCCAGTACCCTCTTCTCTGGATCTTGCATGTTCCACCCCCATCTAGGAGGCCTTGTCTTTACCTCCCGTTTGCCTGGCACACTTCCCCGATCCCTCATATCTTGGCACAGGCACCTCTCGGGTTCCCACCCGTGTGAGTCTTATCCGGCTCTCTCCTCAGGGACAACATCCACTCAGCCCAGAGGACTAGAAAGCACCCATGATGAGTGACTGTACACACAGCAGGCCACTTTGCAGAAGCACTTGGTTGGTCAGCTGGGTTGTTTGTTTGGTTGGTTTGGTTTGGTTTGGTTTGAGGTTTCAAGAAGGGTTTTTCTTGGCTGTCCTGGAACTCAATTTGTAGACTAGGCTGGAACTCAGAGATTCACCTGCCTCTGTCTCCCCAGTGCTGGGATTAAAAGCATGGGCCACCTCCTGACAGATTGGTTTGTGTTTTGGAACAGGGCCTGGCTATGTAGCCTAGGCTAACCTAGAACTCACTATAGACCAGGCTAGCCTCCAATTTCACATAGTCATCTTGCCTCTGCCTCCTGAGAGCTAGAATTACAGGTGCCTGGCAAGGGAGATGGGCTGTTCAGGACAAGAGGGTCTTCCTATCCAGCTCAGAAATTCATCTGTGGTCCAGGGCTGGAAGGTCCCTGGAGATAATTCCCATTAGCTAGCACACCACATGAGACCCTATCAGAAATGCCGTGTCTCAGGTCGTACTCAGACCCTGACTCAAAGCCTGCTTTCAGAGAAGATATCCAGGCGACCTGTGCATGAAATTCTCAAAAACTAAAATATTACCTGTCTCAAAAAACCAAAAAAAAAAAAAAAAAAAGAATCAATCATATTAATTTTTTTAAAAGTTGAGAAGCTTTGCCCTGATGGTCCCCCTCCCATTTTCTAGACCAGAAAACTGAGGGACAAGACACCTCCCAGGACTAGGTCCTCATCCTTGGGCCTTCATTACAGTCCCAGGCTTCCCTACCTCCCTGGTTTCACTTCTGACTCTTCCCTGAGATCCTTGGGCTGTTTTTGCAAGGCCCACGCGCGCCCCCTGGTGGAATCACGGGAGACTCCCTGTCCAAAGTAGGTAAGAGACTTGGCCCCTGGTTTAAAACGAAGGAATGAGGGTAGAAGCCAGAGAACAGCGGGGAGCTTGCAAGCCAGGAAGTAAATAGAAAGATAACGTTTAGTTTGAACAAAGACTGCAGAGTTGACGTTGGTCTGACAAGGCCTCCGAGCACCTTCTCCAAGCCTCTGGGGGGGAGTGGCGTCCCCCTACAGGTAATGTGAGCGGCCGGCCGCCATGGCAGAAAGCACTTAATGCAAAGACCAAGATCACAGCTGAAAAACTGGGCGATGAAAATGTCTGTGTCCTCCCTGCCTGAGCCCAGGGCCCAACCCAGGCCCGAGCCACTCTTAAAGAGGTTTTCCCCTCCCGCTGTGCAGAAACAGCTTTAGAGCCATTCCATACAAGGAGCCAAGAGGCCCAGACACTTGTGTATGTTAAAACGTCTAAACAGCTAGTGATGAATGGCTCTTCCAGGTCTGAGGAAGGCTGTGACCTAGTTGGTCAATAAAGCACTGGGTTCCATGTGTCTAGGTGTAAACCAAGCTTCTGAACCAAGTCTGTCCTGGGGCACAGGCCTGTAATCTCAGCCCTTGGAGCAAGGCAGGAAGACTGTGAGTTAGAGGTCAGCCAGGTTAGATCCTGAGGCCATATTCAAACAAGTAAACAAAAGAATTATGCTTAATAAGGGCAGTGTCTGTGCCTGCAAATATGACAAATCTGGGTACCTCCTGTGAATGAAATCATGCAATATTTACCAATCTATCTGCCTCATTCCAAAGGTTCGTCCACATCAGAATGCCGCGTTTCCCTAAGGCTGAATAATATTCCTGTGTGTGTGTGTGTGTGTGTGTGTGTGTGTGTGGTGTGTGTGTGTGTGTCTTAGGTAAGTGTGTGTGTGTTAGGTGTATTAGTTAGCCTTTTACTGCTGAGAAGAGTTGACCATGACAGCTCTTATAAAGGAAAACACTTAATTGTGACTGGCTCAGCGTATCAGAGATTCAATCCATGATCATCATGGTGGGAAGCATGGTGACGTGCCAGCAGACACAGTGCTGGAGAAGGAGCTAAGAGTTCTACATCTTGATCCACAGGCAGCATAAGAGAACTGTGAATCATTGGAGCCAGGGCTTGAGCATCTGAGACCTAAAAACCTGCTCCCACAGGGACACACTTCCTCCAATAAGCCCATACCCACTCCAACAAGGCCACACCTCCTTCATGGTCTATCGCAGTCTCAACAATGTTTAAAGTCCAAAGTTCAAAGTCTCTTCTGAGATTCACTCAATCTCTTAACTGTAATCCCGTATAAAATCCAAGTAAAACAGCAGATCACATATTTCCAACATGCAATGGCACAGGATATATATTACCTTCCAAAATGGAGGAAAGGGAGCATAGTGAAGAGATACTGGATCAAAGCAAGACTGAAAACCAGCTGGGCAAACTCCAAACTGCATCTCCATGTCTCATGTCAAAGTTCTCTTCAGTGCTCCAAGTCCTTTCTGCATTGTTGACTGAACAGACTTCTCTCTCTTGGGCTCGTTCCACTCATGGTGAGCAGTCTTCTTGGCAGGTATCCAGGGCTCTGGCATCTCCAACACTTTGGGGTTGCCAAAGCAATCCAGGCTTTACCTTTGCAACTTCACACAAAGGCATTTCTCGGCCTCCGCACAGGGACACCCTGACACGTGTTTGACCTCAGGGGCTTTTCTTAGCTGAAGAAGAAGGTTCCATAACTTCTTTCTCTTATTTTTGACTCTAAAGCCAGAACCATGTGGCTGAAGCTGCGAAGTTCTTCTGCTTGCTGGGCTGGGACATGGCCCCTCATCCACTTACATCTTTACTAGCTCTCTGTTTTCAGTGGCTTTCTTCACTGCCTAAGCTTGGCTGTCCTCAAACTTGCTCTGTAGACCAGGCTGGCCTTGAATGCAGGCAATCTGTTTGCCTCTGTCTCCTGAGTGCTGGCATCAAAGGTAAGAGCCCCCACACCTGGACCTAAACTGTTCTTTAATTCCTTTTCACCAGCTGGAAGCTTAGCTGGGTAGGGTCTTGCCCTGGGGTCACCACCCCTTTATTCCATTTCACACCAGGCTTTTTTTTGAATCTGTTCATCTCCTTGAACACAGGATTTAGCTCCATTTCACTTCCCAGTGCTTCTTTTCTCTGCAATCTGTACGTTTTTTTTATTTTTCCTTGCTCAGCTTGTGCCTCTTTATTTTAGCTCTTCATAAAAGTGAACTCTGATAACTACACAACAGAGTCTATACTAGGCTGTTTTGAGATTTCCTTTGCCAGTGCAATTAATCCAAAACTCTTCAATTTAGCCTCAGGCAGATTTTTTTTTTTCCAGACAAGGGCAAAAGCAGCCACATTCCTCACCAAAATATCACAAGAACAGTCTCTAGACCACAGACTAATATTCATTTTCTCTGAAATCTCTTGAGCCAGGATCCTACAGTTAAAATCACTCTCGGCACCACTGTCTTCCATGTTCCTACTAGGCTGGCCTATTAAGCCCCACTTAAAACATTTGACTACTTTTCTAATCCAAAATTCCAAATTCCACAGGATTTCTGAGTTCGAGGCCAGCCTAGTCTAGAGTGAGTTCCAGAACAGCCAGGGCTACACAGAGAAACCCTGTCTCGAAAAACCAAAAAAGAAAAAAGAAAAGATTTACTAGATTCCAGTGATATCTCTCTCTCTCTCTCTCTCTCTCTCTCTCTCTCTCTCTCTCTCTTTCTCTCTCATTCACCCTCACTCTGCCTCCTACTTTTGGATGAAGATGTGAACTCTCTGCTGCTCCAGCCAACACCATGCTGCCAATCATGGACACCAACCCCTGGAACCAAAAGTCCAGTGGAATATGATCCCCCCAACACAAGATACAGATGTGTGCCACCTTGCCTGGCTGTTAAGTGGGTGTTGTGATCCAGACTCAGTTCCTCATGCTTGCCATTTCTGTCAGTGTTCTGTTGTTGTGAAAAGACATCATGACCATGACAACTCTTATAAAAGAAAACATTTAACTGGGGCTGGCTCACAGAATCAGTGGTTTAGTCCATTGTCACAGTGGGAGCATGGTGGCATGTAGGCAGGCATGGTGCTGGGGGAGCAGCTGAGAGTTCTACATCTGGATCCAAAGGCCGCAGAAGGAGACACTGGAACTGGCTTGGGCTTTTGAAATTCCACAACCCATCCCCAGAGACACACCTACTCCAACAAGGCCACACCTCCTGATTCCTCTCAAGTAGTGCCACTTCCTGAAGACCAAACATTCAAATACAGGAGCCCATGGCGGCCATTCCTATTCAGACCACCACACTTGCACAGAGAGTACTGTATTGACTGCTCCTAGTTTCTGTTGCTGTGTGGTAACCAAAAGCAATTCAGGAAGAGAGGGTCTATCTCAATTATATTTCCACAGTCCATCATTGAGAGAGCTAGGACAGGATCTCGGGATAGGAACCTGGGGTCAAGAACAGAGGCAGAAACAATGGAATAACACTGTTTACTGGCTTGCTCTTCTTAGCTTGCTCAGGCTGCTTTCTTGTACAGCCCAGATAATACTCAACAAAGGGCTGTGAAGCCCCCTCATCAATTAGTAATCAAGACACGCCCACAGGCCAATCTGATAGAGGCAACTCCTCAGTGAGGTTCCCTCTTCCCTGGTGTATATATGGGTTTGTGTCACGTTGACAGCTGAAGCTAACACTGATCCATTTCCCCTGCTCCCTTTCTGTTTCTCTGTTGTTGTTGTTGTTGTTGTTGTTGTTGTTGTTACTGTTGTTGTTTCCCTTTTCAGACAGAATCTTACTATGCAGTCCTGATTGGCTGAAATTTGCTAGGTAGACTAGACTAGCCTGGAACTTACCTCTGCCCCCAGTCCTAGGCATGTACCACCATGCCTGGCCTTTCTTTGGTATTTTAAGACAGAATCTCACTGTGAAGCTCAGGCTGGCTCATAATCCTTCTGCCTCAGTTTCCCAAGTTCAGGGACTATAGGTGTGGGCCGCATACCTGACTTGAAAGATAGATTTTCCTTCTAATTTTCTAAGTTCCCAACTGGGCCCCTGATGACAGAGGACAGATTAACAAGAGGAATGTGCACATTCATTTTATATGAATTTTATATACTTTTTGTGTGTGTGATGTGGGCAGGCTGGGTAAGGAAATGAGGAACTGAAGAAGCAGGCATGAGGTGTGTGCTGAGTCTGGGGGAAGGTGGAGAGTTGTGGGGTCACACACCAGTCACAAGAGACTGGTGGGGTCAATGGCCACATGTCACCAGTGGGGAAATGTCAAAAGACATGTCCATTCTGGCTCCTCTCTGTGGCCCTCTGTCTTCCAATGGCGGCCGGGAAGGCTCCTCTCATGGGAGCTTCCGGGAGCATCTTCAGAAGAGCGACCGGAAGTCTTTCCTACACAGGCCATTTCACAATGGCTTTCAGCTTCAAGTACTCAGGGGTCATATTTGCAGGTTCTGCACCCCTCTGGGCTGTTGGGAGCAGTGGAGGTTCGGATATCTGCAGTGTCAGTCAGTTCTGAGAGCACACGTAGGTAGGGTGGGTTTGCAGGATCCCAGGGCCATCCTGGTTAACTTTCTGAGCCACTGGCAAATTGTTTTCCACTGGGATTTGTGCTCACCATCCTCAGTGCTTCATCTGGGGAAGCTGCCAGCTCATGCTTCCCAGGCGGGCCCCGTTCTTGGCTCTGTTGCACACGGAACAAGATTCAGAAGGATGGAGCCTCATGCCCCACACAACCTAATAAGCACAGAGCTCATAGGGACTAACCTGTCAAGATGGCTCAGTGGGTAAGGGTGATTACCACCAAGCCTGATGACCTGATTCCCATCCCCAGGACCCACAAGACAGAAGGAAAATAAGTGACTTGTGTAAGCTTTTCTGTGACCTTCACATGTGTGCTGGGGCACATGTGTACCCTCACATAAATACATGATAATTAAATTAAATTTTTAAGAAAGGGCAGGAGAGACAGCTCAGTGGTTAAGAGTTCCAGAGTCCCTGGCTTTCGATTCTTAGCAACCACATTGTCTTAGTTAGAGTCACTATTGTGGGGAAACACCATGACCAAAGAAACTGGGGAACTAAGGGTTTATCTTGCTTACACTGCCATACTGTAGTCCATCCCTGAAGGAGGCCAGAACTGGAACTCAAACAGTGCAGGAATCTGGAGGCAGGAGCTGATGCAGAGACCATGGAGGGGTGCTGCTTACTGGCTTGCTCACCATGGCTTGCTCAGCCTGCTTTCTTATAGCACCTAGGACCACCTGTCCAGGGAAGGCAAAATTCAAAATGGGCTAGGCCCTCCCCTATTAATCACTAATTAAGAAATTTGCTACAACTAGATCTTATGGAGGCATTTTCTCAATTGAGGTTCCCTCCTTTTAGATAACTCCATCACGGTTCAAGTAGACACAAAACCCGCCAGTTCCCACATGGTTTCTCACAACCATCTATGACTCCAATTCTAGGCAGCCCGATGCCATCTTCTGTCTTTGAACAGCAGGCATACACATAGTACAGACACTTACATGAACAAAACACCCATACACATGGGATAAAATAATTTTTAAAAAATTAAAAGGAGGAGGGGACCAGAAGGCACAGAGCACATGTACCTGTTTCCTGTTTCTCTCCACGTGATGCCCTGTGCCACACCGGGGCTCTTCCAAGCTCAAGGGGCTGTATTAGAGCTGCTCTCACGGGTCATGCTAGGGTCAATGCTGAGGCAGCTGGCTGCACAGTGAGACCAGGGCAAACCAAGTCCACAGCAAGGTTAGCATCTGCTGCTTCCTGGCTTGCAGAGCTGGGGCTAATTTCCCTTAGCTGGTTTTCTCACCGCACAAGGAAAGGGCGAAAATTGCCTTAAGGAAGAGTCAGTGACCAGGTTGCAGGTCAGATTAATGCTACTGTTAGCGGGAGACAGGGACAAACATGGTGAACCTACCGCTTCTTGCTTTTCTTCTCTGCATGTTGGAAAGTTAGGGTCAATTTGTGCATAGTTTGAGGACAGTGGTCAGCCTAGAAGATTCCCTTACCACGTGGGCCGTGAGAGCTGGGGAATTCAGGGCTGAATGGCATTCTCAGGTTAGCCTCTGTCCAACGCCCCACCCACCCACCCCACCCCAGGCACTTCCCTGCATGAATGCCCTTTAATAACAGGGGTCTCTAACCTCTGAGGAAGCTTGCCTCTTGTGGGCCTGCTCAGCTCCACCTTTCACCAGGGCTCAGAGTTATCACCCAGGAGCTGATATAGTCTAAACCCCCATCTCCTCCAAAGGGTACCACCAACTCTTCGTTCACCAAAAAACCCTTGCAAGGTTAGACTCTGGACCTGGTGAACAGCTAGCTGGCTGCTGGCATCTCTCCCAGCACAGCAAGGCAGGAGAACCACTTCTGTGGAGGTGCCAGGATTTGCCCAGGAAGCTGGAGATCAGTGTAAGATGTTTGTTCTGCTGACAACCGCAGCCAGAGTTCGTGTTCTGAGAGGCACTGCATGTGTAATCGTGGTGCCTGCTATTTAGAGCGGTAATAACCATGGGCAGCAGATGGAGAAGTAGGCTCAGAGGGCTGAGAGGTCAGTCAACCTAGGAACTTTGCTGACAGATGAGATTTTTTCCCTCGCTCAAATGGTCTGCTTGGACCGGGCTCTGTGTTGGGTGCTTGAGCTGCAGTGACCAAGACAATGGTCAGATATTTTTGCTAAGCTAGTCACACGAGTGAATACAGGTAGCAGGGCAGTGGTAGTGCATAGCAGGTGAGTTCGAGGTCAGCCTGGTCAACGGAGTGAGTTCCAGGACAGCCAGGGCTACATGGGGAAACCGACAGGGCCAGAAAGCACAATGAACTTATTGTTTCTGGGAGCTAGGGGGGGGAAATGGCCTTTATCCATCAACTCATCCATCACCCACACATCATCATCACCACCACCACCACCACCACCATCATCATCATCATCAACCACTCATCCATTGGTTTATCCATCTGTCCAGCTCTGTACAGTCCTGGTGTTTATCCCTGTCACTCTACTAATAATAGTGACTGGCAGAATCAATCTAACCAACAGCCTTATTAAATTACTAATAATTTATTTATGGAAAACATGAAATACCCAGAGTCAGGGTTTTCCAGAATCAGGACACAAAAATAGTTCTAAATGTGTCTTATCTTGACAGGCCAGCACCTACCCTTTGTGCTTGAGACAATTGTGCCATGATTATGCTCTGGAAGGGAGGGACCTTGTTCCAGGCTGTGTGTTTCATAGCAAACAAACTGCATCTTCTATGGCAGAGGGAGGCTGGGATGGGATGTGTGTGTGTGTGTGTGTGTGTGTGTGTGTGTGTGTGTAGAACATCTGACTGAGGCTACACCAATCAAAGTTTTTCATGATTTTGACTCTGCTGGATACCTTGAGTTTTGTTTTTCTGTTGATGTGATAAAATCCCCTGGCAAGGGGCTGGAGTGATGGCTCAGTGCTTAAGAGCACTGGCTGCTCTTCCAGAGGACCTGGGTTCAATTTCCAGCACCCATGTAGCAGCCCACAACCCTCTGTAATGCCAGTCTCAGGGGATCCAATCCCCTCTGCTGCCCTCTGTGGGTACCAGGCGTGTGGTGAACACGCATGTATGTAGTCAAAATACCCACACACATAAAATAGTTTTAAAATACTATGACAAAAAGCAGCTTGTGGAGAGGGGGCTGGTGTGATGGCTCAATGGGTGAAGGAGCTTGCTGTTGAACCTGACAACCTGAGTTCAATCCCTAGGACCTACACAGTGGAAAGGGGAATGGCTTCTCCAAATTGTCCTCTGACCGCCACATGCAAAGTGCAGCATGTGCACACATGCAATAATTGCTGAGGCCATTTCAGGTTTAACCAGAATTTGATCTCCTTGGTAGAGAATCCTAAGGAAAATTACCAAACTCTGTTCTAATCAGAGGTTAGGATGTCCTAGCTAACTCTTCTTAACTTAGCTTAAATTTTAGTTAACTTATCTTAAATTGTCAGCTTATGCACACAGACACACAAATAAATGTCATTTAAAAAAAATCTCAAGGGAGAAAGGGCTTATTCTGGTCCACCGTTCAAGGGTACAGACCACCACAGCATGGAAGTCAAACTGACAGGAGCTTGAAACAGCTGCTCACATGGCATCCACAGGCAGGAAGCAGACAAGAGTGATGAATGCACAGCTCTGCTTGACTCCCTTTCTCCATTTAGCAGTCCAGGATCCCCACGCAGGGAATGGTGCTGCCCACAGTGGGCAGGCCTTCTCACATCACTTAAACTAATCAGAGTAATCCTCAGTAAACTAGCCTAAGGCAATTATCCAGAAGACTCCACAGTCTGTCAAGATGCTGTTAACCATCACAATAGGTTCACCTTTTTAGGCCTGTTGAGCTTCCACCTAATGACTCATGATCCTTCCCACTGGACTTGCTAGGGTAGAAACTGTTGGGGGCCAACTCCAGGGAGCTATGTGATGGGGACAGCTAGCCACAACTGGCAGGGCCAGTGACCACAGTGGTATTTTCTGGTCATAAATAAATTTATATATCTGAGGCTATTTTGTGAACCATTTTTGGTTTAAGCCAGTCTGGGTTTATGCTATATGCCCCAGGAAGAGACCACCCAAGTTAGACACGGTCTTCTTCTCAGTTGACCTGGTTGTCAGCGGGTCCTCAATTTCTGCTGCCGTTCCCTGCCTCCTGCCTCTACCACAGTTCCTGGCCGACTCTCCACTCTGTCCATTACCCAGTCTCAGGGTGTCAGGCTTCTCAGCTCACTTGGGGATCTTCATGTCTCCTTAATTCTATCTGCTGTTCTCACTGACAAGCTTTCCTTGTGTGACAGGGAACGTTATGAAATATAATGTGACAGTGGCAGGGTAAGGGCATACCTGCCAGTCCCATGCCAAGGTGTCCCCCTGAGAAATCACGCCATGTGACAGACCTGGTATAAGGGAAGTTTATTTGGGGGAAGTAGGGGTGGGCCGGGCGACGAGGACCTGGAGAAGGGAACAGAGACAGACAGAACCACGAGGGCAGAGAAGGGGGGTGATAGAGGACAGAAAAGAGAAAGAGAGGAACATGTGGGAAGAGACAGAAAGAAAGTGGGAGAGAAGAGGAGGAGAGAGAGGCTGGGATAGTGAGCAGTCCTTTTATATGCTGCAGCCGTGGCAGGCAATGATGGCAGGTGATGACTCAAGCTGTTGCTAGGTCCCTGGGAGGAGCCTAACCCCTTGTAAGCCAACAAAGAGAGTACAGAGCATCCTTCATTTTGTATCCTTGCTGAAGCCATTTCATATTTAACTAGAATTGGATCTCCTTGACGGAGAATCCCATAGAAAATTACCCAGCTCTCTTCTAGAAACCAGAGGTCAGGCTGTCTCAGCTACTTAGCTTAGCGTCTTAGCTTCTGTTAAACTGTTTAGTTCTACAAAGTTTCCCTGCAGCTGCTGAGGGAAAAGTCTTGCTCTGGACGTAACTCATGGCTACACTTAAGACCTGATTTCTGAGTGTAGTCCCAGTCAGCTGGAATAAAGATTCTTTGTTGTTTTGTTTTTGTTTTCCAAGACAGGGTTTCTCTGTGTAGCCCTGGCTATCCTGAAATTCACTCTGTAGACTAGGCTGGCCTCGAACTCAGAAATCCACCTGCCTCTGCTTCCCAAGTGATTAAAGGCGTGCGCCACCACTGCCCGGTGTGGAATAAAGATTTTCAACTGGCTATCAATTGTGTATAAGTAGTCACCGCTGGTGGGCTCTCCATAACATTTGGGCAATGTCCTAGAGTTTCTGCCCTCGAAAGGTGCTTGCTGTGTTGGGGATCCACCCCACTCCCCACCCCCCACATACTCCAGCTCACTCGAAATTAGCTTATCACCTCATCTGCTCATACACAGTCCGTGAATCCTCTTCCTCTTCCACCAAGCTGCACGGATTCCAGCCTGGCCCGGCCTGTCACCTAAATGCTTCAGTTCCATCCCTACTCCATGAGCTCAGCACTTCCAGAAACCCCCATGACTGCAACGCTGCCTGCCGCAGGTCTTACTGCTAGTGTTTCTTTCCTTTTCTGGTTTGTTTTTTTTTTTTTTTTT
>JADRCH010000283.1:995526-1035929 GCA_019843965.1 Rhynchomys soricoides
GGGGGGAGAGGGAGGGGAAAAGGGGAGGCACTGGTCAAGGGCTAGAAAGGGTGACTTTGTTCCTTAATTAGGAGCTAACCTGGTCTCTGGCAGAAGACAGGAAGGAGGTGATTACTTATGAAGCGTGGGACTTCTGGAATTCAAATTCAATTTGAGTTTTTGGTTTAAAGTTTTTGGTTTTAGATGTTTATGTATATGTTTTAGTATGTCTTAAATATTTGACATTTATGATATTTGAATATCCATATTCTAAAAAGTATCATTTTCCCCCTCAAATTCAAACTTTACTCAGTGCCTTGTGTCTTAGCAGGCACCTCTACATGGGGTGACCAACAGATCCAGTTGTGGGACTGCACTAGACTGTGTTAGAAGAATTCTTGAACTTAAATTGAATCTTTTCTTTTTTAGATTTGTTTATTTTATGTGGGTGTTGTCTACATGTATCCATTGTCCATAACCTCAGAGGTCAGAAGAGGACATAAGATGCCCTGGAACTGAGTG
This sequence comes from Rhynchomys soricoides, assembly GCA_019843965.1. Lineage (NCBI taxonomy): Eukaryota > Metazoa > Chordata > Mammalia > Rodentia > Muridae > Rhynchomys > Rhynchomys soricoides. Next base: position 996,028 of record JADRCH010000283.1, read on the forward strand.
ACAGATTTGCAGAGGATCCAAATTTGGGTCCTCTGCAAGAGCAATGAGTGCCCTTAACTGCTGAGACCTCTTTCCAGACCTTGGTCATGAGCTCTTGATTCTCCAGCATCCAGCTCGCACATTCCGAGATTACAGGTGGGCAGTGCATGGCCAGCTTGTCGCTGGGATCTCTCAAATGCTGCGATAACTTGTGCATCCTCACTTTCGGTAGGACACAAGTATTTTATCATAGGCAGTAAGCATGCTTACCTTTTGCTTTAGAGCGAGCCACTAGCTCTGTCTCCCAAAGCGGATTTTGGTTCATGGGTCCTTCCAAAGATGGATTATAACAGCGTAGCCAGTGCAGCTCTACCTGTAAAACTTGGGAGGCTCTGGCAGATTCCTCTCCTGACAGCAGCTCAGCCTGCAGGTGTGGGATGGGGAGACAGCTGTGGCTTCCTTCCATTGTGTGTGTGTCTTGAGATAGACCCTTGTGGGGGGCTGATGTATTCCTTATCTATCGACGGCTCTCTGCCCTGTCAGCCTGCCTGCTTTGCAGGGGAAAGATGAGGCTGTCTGTCAGCATGCTCATAAACCTACCAAAAACAGAGTTAGGTAAGGAAAAAAAAAGATTGAAGGAAATATGTACCTTCTAGTTTCTGTCTATGGAATGTGTGTCTGAGATTCCTACCAACAACTGGGCTGGGTATTGGACAGACTCCCAGGTCCTTGGCCCCGTAGAGTTCATTGTTTGATAAAGTTGTCAGGAGCAGGGAGAAAAGCAATGGTTCCTGCACACATGTAATCCCAGCACCTGAGAGATGATGGGAGGTCCCGGTGGATATACTTAAGGATATCCTCAGCTATATAGGGCCATCCTGGGCTACATGAGACAGTAATTCCTCTCCTCCCCAAACTGATGGCTTCTTTTTGTAAAAGAACAACAGCAAAAACCTGCTCACGGTGAGGCCCCTGCCAAGGTCTCTGCCCCCGCTGAGCTCTCTCCCCTGGTGTCCTTGGGGGCAGCCAGCTGTGGCTTCCATGTCTCTGCTCTGAACTTGCCCTGTGTGCCTCCCCTCCCTGCACTTGGACTCTGCCTCCATTTGCCGCCACTACCTGCAGAGGCTCACCTTACTTCCCCTTCCCCCTCTGGGGAAGACAGTTTTCCTCAGATGATTTCAGCTCAAACTCTGCCCCCTCCTGGAACCTTTCTCTGCGTAGTTCCTTTTGGCACAATCCCACTGTAGAGTTCAGCCTCACCCTGAGTTCTGCCTAGGAAGCACACGGGAAACCCAAGCCTGGGCACTGGGATCCTGCTTTGGGTTTCAGGCCAGACTCTTCCTCACACTGCCCCCCCCCCCCCACTCCAATGGACCCTGAGTTCCTCAGCTGTCACGTAGGATCCTAATGAATGAGACCGAAGGCTGAGGTCTGACGCTCAATGTTAAAGTCACTGTGTCATGATGGTGATGCATGATGTGGTGGTTTGTATCTGTTTGACTCAGGGAGTGGCATTATTAGAAAGTGTGACCTTGTTGGAGTAGGTGTGTCACTGTGGGCGTGGGCTTTAAGACCCTCATCCTAGCTGCCTGGAAGCCAGTCTTCCCCTAGAAGCCTTCAGATGAAGATGTAGCATTCTCAGCCTACACCACACCTGCCTATATACTGCCATGCTCCCACCTTGATGATTATAGACTGAACCTCTGAACCTGTAAACCAGCCCCAATTAAATATTGTCCTTATAAGAGTTGTCTTGGTCATGGTGTCTGTTCACAGCAGTAAAACCCTAACTAAGACATATAGCTTGCACATTTTTTTCATTTGGTTCTCCACAGTGAACCTGCCCAGCAACTGCTGTGATCCCATCTGAAAGGCACTGAGGCTCAGAAATTACCAGAAAGTAAGTAGGCTGGTATGTAAACCCATTCTTCTATGAGGACATGAGCTGAAGTCACCTTAAAAACAGTCTATGCTTTCTAAAAGGATTTTGGGGGGGGCATGAACCAGAAAAGGTGACTTTCCACCTGGCTTCCTGACTACCTTCCTTGCTCGGCTTCTCAGCTCCAACTGTGGAGACAGGCTGTCTGTGAGACAGATGGAATCTAGACATCATGTTCTTGGGTATTGTGTTGATGATAAGATTCCCCACTCAGCCAAGATCTCTGAAACAACCATTCTGAACCTTCACAGAATCCTGTAGCTCACATCCTTCTGCTCGTGCTTGGGATCCCTCACCCCCACGAATCACCCCCCCCCCCTTCACCTTTGTTTCAGAGCCAAGACATGTTTGGGGGGCTGAGCCTGCTCCAGGGTCAGTTTGCCTAGGTCTGGTTTGTTCCTGGCAAGGCTGAGGTAGTGCACACAGACAGAAGTTGGTAGAAGAGGGCCACCGGGCGCAGGTTGGCAGACATAATCTGCTTCTACTTCCCAGGCTGCAGTAGGCCTCTGTTCTAAATGCTGGTGACACATCTGGACTTCTTCACTCCTCCTTTCCCATGTCAAGGCTTCAGGTTAACGAGCACCAGCTGTACAGGAAGTCCTGCTCACGGACAGAGAGGCACCAGCATCCTGGAGGTCAACCACAACTATACCCCTTCAGCTTATGCTATGTGACCCTGTTGCTTCATGTTGTTCTCCCCGGCCCCAGCCCTCAGTCCCCCAAGCTGGTGACAGTCACCAGTGTCTATCTACTGCAACTGTCCTAGGTCACCCTGTTTCTGGTCAAGGTTGAGGGTACTCTTTTTAAATAGTTTAGGTGACAATTCCCAGCCCATTTTGCTGAGCTTCACTACTGGGGCACCAGCTTTGCAGGGTGCCCTCAGTCCATAGGTGTCAGAGGTGGTGAGGGGGAACCAACTGGTCTGTCTCCAGTCCTTCCAAGAGCTCCAAGAGGGAAACCGCGCACCTGGAAGCATTCAGGGAGAGCTCTGCCCATCTGCAGCTAGAGCTTCAGAATAGGAAGGCTGGGTGTTTTGAAACACAGAGAGCCTCTACTTTACAGCTCCACCCCAAGAGAGGGGCAATGTCTCCTATGTCTTCCTGAGGTAACTCCCCCTTCTTGCCTTCATCAGCTCTTGCTTAACTCAGTGAAGGGGGGGAAAAAATGCAAAAGCCAAGCTGAATCCTCTAAGGACCTTTCCTCAGCCAATAATTCATCCACAGCCCTGTGGGTTTTCAGCTCCATGGGAGGTCCAGTCAGTGAGGCATATGGACTAAGCTTAGCACTCTCATCCGAATGACTGTTGCTCTCCCAGTGCTTAGAAAGATTCATACATTGCCAGGCAGTGGTGGCCCACGTCTTTAATCCCAGCACTCGGGAGGCAGAGGCAGGTGGATTTCTGAGTTTGAGGCCAGCCTGGTCTACAGAGTGAGTTCCAGGACAGCCAGGGCTATACAGAGAAACCCTGTTTCGAAAACAAAAACAAACAAACAAAAAAAACCAAAACGACAACAACAAAAAAAACGAGATTCATACATCAGATGTTCAACAGCTGTACCCCCACTTCCCACCCTGATTCATAGTCTTCCGAAGTTCCAAGCCCTCACCTAAGCTAACTGCTTCTGCTTGCAATTAGTTGGCATTAGGCTCAGAATGGACTAGCTTGCTACTGGGAAGGCCTTTTTTTCACTTGCTTATTTTTCCAGGTTGGGAGTAGGGAGTTGGCTCCCAGGCTGTTTGTGGCTCTGCCATTGTGAGTATATGACTCTCAAAACCATTCTAGGAACTGGGAAGGGCTGGGGCCACGGGTTGGGAGGTTTCCTGAGCCAGGCCAGAGAGAATGGCATTGGGTATGAAAAGGCAGGCTCTACTGCCTCCTGCAAAGGATGCTGGAGAGCAACAAACTGGGCCCAGGGAGAGAGAGTGAATGAACTTCCATGTGTGTGCGCTTGTGGTCTCGGCTCTCTCAAATCTCTGTTTTCTCTTCCTGATATGTGGCTGGGCATTTTTCAGATATATTGCCAAAAACATGAGGTAGGAGAGCTGTAGTAAAGTGGGGAAATCTCCACTGTAGGTTTTAGATATCTGATGACATTCTTATTTAGGAACTGGTGGAAACTACTGGTCGATTCATACATCCCCAAATGTGACAGACACAGGAGGATGTTAGGTCTGATGCCGAAGAGAATAGTGAATAGCTAGCTATTAGGGAGACTAAAGACAGCTCAAGATAATTTGGTTCTGAGTCTGCAATACTCAGGCTCTCTGCAGTCACAGGGTTCGAATTAGTCACGCTTGAACATAGATATGGCTGAGAGGGGGTGGGGGATCTGGGCGTGGTCTTATGTAGTCTGGCTATGGGGGGGGCATGGTATCATGTAGTCTGGCTCTGTGTGTTTGAGAGAAGAGGGGGAGGGAGAGGAAAGGGGGAGGGGAGCATGTTCTCATGTCGTCCGGCCTGGCCTTGAAGCACTGATGCTCAGGTCTCTACCTTCCAAGTGCTGGACTTACAGACACTCATCAACCTGCCCCGTTCAGGTGTGGCTTTTGGGGGACAAAGTCAGATCACTTTTTGGTTATTTTCCATAGCTTGCCTGGGTAGGATTCTGTTTGTCTTACCTCCCTAATTTGGGGCTCAATCTTTCTTGCTGGCTCTGCTGCCAGGCTCATCTTTTGCTCTCCCCTCCCCCTCCCACCCAAGAGCTCCACCCCCTGCAGAGTGTTTCCTCTGCTCTGACCCAGACATCCAACCTGAGGCACCAGGCCAAGGAGCCTGCCTGGTGTTGACCATGTGTAAAAGCAGCTACCAGCTGCTGCAGTAGGAGGTGGGCTCCAGAGATCATTTACTCTGGTCTTTTGTTCACATTATCAGTAGCTCCAGGGGGACTCATGGTGATCTCAGTTTACCCAGGAAGAATCAGACACCAGAGGAGAAAAGTGCCAAAGAGTCAAACAGCTGCTCAGCAAGGCACTGGCTTGGCCCCAGAACATGCCACCTTGCTTGCTGTGGCCAAGGAAGGGCATCTGCATTGTGTTTTGAAAGCAACTGCATGCTTGCTGAGTTTCATGTTTATTTTACCCTGGGTATCTCCCTCCCTGTCTTACAAGGTGCATATCAGAGGACACAAGTTGCCTGAAGTGGGTCTTGAGCTTAGTAGTCAAGTCTCCCATCTACCCAGACCCTGGAGACCTGATTCTAATCATTGTTCTTCTCTCCTTCATCACCTGTGGTCCTGGACAAAGCCTTCTCCAGGGCTGACCAGGCAGGGTTGGACTGGGCTTTCCTCCTACCCCTTTAGGAGACCTGAATTCTATTTCTGTTGGTCTACCTTGGGTATCCAGGGCTTCTCAGTGTGGCACCACTCAGAGAAGTCTGTCATTCAGTCCAGAAAATTCTGTGAGTCTTAGCTTTGAGCTCTGGTCCCAGACTCACGGTAGACCTCTGTGTTAGGATTTCTGTTGCTGTGAAGAGACACCATGATCACAGCAACTCTTATAAAGAAAAACATTGGCTTACAGTTCAGAGTTTTAGTTCATTATTGTCATGGAAACATGGCAGCATGAAGGCAGATGTGAGACTGGAGTGGTGCCTGCGAGTTCTGTATAGGTAGAAGAGAGAGTGACACTAGGTTTAGCTTGAGCATCTGAAACTGCAAAGCCCACTCTCAGTGACCCACTTTCTCCAACAAGGCCACCCTTCCTAATAGTGCCACTCCCTATGAGTCTATGGAGGCCATTTTCAATCAAACCACGACAACCATATAGGAAGGGAGACTATTCCTTCCACCCCCAGGGTCTCTGGTGCTGCCATTAACTGATTGTGTGACTGTCCAAAATGGTTTTCTAAATAACAGAGGGCTTGGTCCTAAGGAGGGACAAACTGAAGAACAAGGCCAATTACAAAACCAATTCCTCACGCACAAGTTCAATGCTTCAAGGTCTGTGGGCCTTGGACCCCACCCTGGCTTCTAGCCCTTTCCAAAGCACAGAGCACTTTCTCCTGGGGTGACTGATGTGTCCCAGTTCTGCCTTTTAAAGATAAAGATTCCGCCGGGCAGTGGTGGTGCACATCTTTAATCCCAGCACTTGGGAAACAGAGGCAGGTAGATTTCTGAGTTCGAGGCTAACCTGGTCTACAGAGTGAGTCTAGGACAGCCAGGGCTACACAGAGAAACCCTGTTTCAGAAATAAAAAAAATTGCTAGGTGGTTAAGAATTTGGGCTCTGGATCAGATGGAGTTTAGAGTTGGCCTCTGGGTAACTCAGCAACACAATTTTGAAGCACTTTTGCCTGTAGGAGCTTTAACTTCCTTATCTGCGAAATATGGGTCATTGTAACCCCTGCCTCAAAGGGTAAATGTTTAGGGCACAGCTGACACAACGTTCGTTCAGTGGTGTCCCAGCAGTCCCAGACCTCGCATTAGAGAGCAGAGGAGAGATGTTAGATAGTGTTCTAGAAGACAGTGTGCTGAGTTACAGGCCTACAGGTACTGACTGACTGTCCTGAGCAACCTAGGGAGTGAAGAGCCAGATGAGCGCTGCTGTGGCAGACGCGGAGGAGTGTTGTTCAGGAGGGGATGTGGAATATTCTAGGCAACGGAAGACAGATGTCTGGTCAAACTCGAATGAGCTGCACTGCCAGCTGTGGTGGTGCACACCTTTTATCCCAGCACTGGGTGGCAGAGGCAGGCGAATCTCTGTGAGTTCGAGGCCAGCCTGGTCTACAGAGCAAGTTCCACAACAGCCAAGGCTACACAGAGAAACCCCGTCTGGAAAAACAAACAAACAAAAAGAGCTGCAACGTGCTTCCTGAACTCTCCTTTGGGTTAGGGTTGTCCGTAAAAGGGGTCTGCAAGAGAATATCAAAGAGGAAGTGAAACAGCCTTATTCATAATAAAAAAAACCAGGACAGAGGTACCCTGAGGCAACCCAAACACCCTGACACGGTCCACCTGACACGGTCCGCCTGTCACATGGAATGACTACTTCTGCATCCGTCTTTGCCACACTTGATTTTCTGCAAAAGTTTCTTCACCTCCTGAGACCATTTCTTTGACATTTCCAGTATTTCCTATGGGTCAACCCTGACAAGAGAGCTATAGGCTGGGGTATAATGGGAGACCCGTGTGGGTTCCAGCTGGGTGCTGTTGGCCTCCCCACTTGTGGGTGTTTCCTTCCCTGCTCTCCATTCTGCTGGCCACAGAACTCTGGGTATTGCAGTGCAGTTGGGCAAGTGCCTGTTGAGCGTAAGGTCAGCTTGCTCTAACTCATCTTCTTTCTTTATATTCCAAATGACTCCACTTCTCCAGTTGAATCCCAGCTTAATCACTGTGTCCCATGTGACAAGGGCTGGACAATTGATCAGTACACATATCAATGAGGTTATAGAGATACACCAGGCCTGTGGCCCAGAGCATCACCAAGGGTCCTGCAGCTAAGGGAGAGCCCTTGAAGGTTATAGAGCAGAGGAATGGGGAATGGCATGATGAGGTCCTAGATGACCCTTGCCCTCTTAACATCCTCAATTCCCATCACTGTGTTTAGTCTGAACCAAATGGTGGGAGAGATGCAGGGAGCATCAGACACCTCTCATGATGCTAAGGGCCTCATAGGAAGAGTTCTGCTCATACAAAGGACTCTAAGGCTGAGAGCAGTCATTGCTGTATAATAACAGTATCATCTGAGGACGCACTTTATACAAGAAGGTAACAACTCAAAATAGCTTCAGGAAGTCCCTGAAACGCACCAGATTCACTAGGCCCCTTCCTGCAAGAGCAAGCAATAAAAGCTGAAAGTCCTCCCTTAGAGTGATGGAAACTGAGCTGTAAAGTTGACTCTGAGACCAGACCAGCTGCCTAGAAGAAACAGAAACCAGCTGAGCTGCCTAGACCGGTTTTAGATCAGTTACTTGGAAAGGACTCTCTCCAATCTGTTGAGTTATCTGCAGGCTGTGCAGTGTGCTCCAGGTTCCCAGCTTTTGTAACTTGTCACCTGTGCTTTGATGATGCAGCTGTCCATGAGTCATGTCTGCTCCTAAAAGTAACCCCTCAGCCATATTCCTGTAAGTAGCGGCAATAAAACCCATTGGTTCACTGGTTCGGTGGTATCTGTACTTTGGTCAGTCATGGGTTCCTTATCTGGCGTGAGCAATATGTGTTGTGTCTCCCCAGGAAAACTTTTGTCCCACAACAGTCATGACCACAGGAGATCTGATAATACAGAACATTCCCTCATCTGGGCGACAACATTCTTTATGTCCCCTCTCGGGACTGAGTACACAAAACTGCTGTCACATAGACATGAAAATGTCCCAATTCTCTTCAGATGAGGGCAAAACCTCTTAGGGCTTATAAGAAAGTCATAAAGGTTTCAAATGCCATCTTTTCATCTGTCACCTTCAGTTTCTATAACAGAGCCTCTGAACAAGCCTGGCTATTTTAATTCATTCCTAGGGATGATATAAATGTGGAAAGAGACTTGACCCCACGAAGTTGGCCTCTGACCTCTGCATGCACACTGTAGCATGAGCTCCTCTCTACGACCATGCACACACATTATATATATGTGTGTGTGTGTGTGTGTGTGTGTGTGTGTGTGTGTGTGTGTGTGAGAGAGAGAGAGAGAGAGAGAGAGAGAGAGAGAGAGAGAGCCTGGTTATCATCAGGAAATGGGGACCAAGAGACCATGACCATCACCTTTATATGCTAGGGGTCCTGCCTCTAGGCATTTTTAATACATTCAATGTCCTCCAAGTTCAGCCTTCAGCTTTGGTATACCCACTGCCAAATGCCTAGGTGGCCCAGCCCACAAAGACACAGAGACTGAGAACCATGCAATAAGCATGAGGTCTATTGAATCCAGTGTGCTGGGGCCACCCTACCAATAGGGCAATGGCGACCCCAGGTTAGTAAGGTACACACATTTTATACACTTTTGGGGGGGCAGAGCCTGGCAACAGAATGAAAGGGCGGGCCTACATTGGTGGTTAAACATGATTGGAGGCCCACGGTGATGACGTCAGCTTGTTACCACCCACCTGTAGCTCGGGCCTGTCCTTGGCAACAGAGAATTCTGCCTATTGTGTGGGGCCTGAGACGCATCTGAACCTGGCCTTGCTGTCTCATTTCATAACGGTTATCTTTGGCCCTTCTGGAATGTTTCCTGGCCTAGCTCATCGGCCGCCTTCTGTCTCTCAAGACCTCACAGGAACCATTGTCCATACTCCAAGTTTGGACATACTGCCATGTGGCAGACAGGAACACAACAGGACAGATGTCAAGGAAGTCAGGTGTTTTCAAAGGGGACAGAGATCTCCCCACCCCCATCTCATGGAGCAGACGCAGCTACAGGGCTGGATAGTGCTCAGGATGGCCGCTCTTGGGACTTGTTCTCATCCTGGTGGTCTTGGTGGGAACTGGGGGAGTCATGTCATCACATTAGCCTGTTAAAGTTCCTGCTGGGCCTGGATGCAGAGGGGAGCCCCACAGAGGTGGTTTCTTCTGTGGTGGTCTCTAAGGGCTGGGAGTGCAGGTGAAGACAGAGCAACATGCTAAAACTTGGTGGCAGAGCCTCAGAGAGGCTCGGGATAGCTATGCCACTAGCAGTGAGGCTGGGTTCTCATCAGTCACATCCTTCTTGCCAAGATCCTTGGCTGTGTCATGAAGCAGCAAGCAGGACTAACCCAAGGATGACTTGTTTAATGTGCCTTATGGCTGGAGTCCCCATGGGAATGGGTGGGAGCCTTCTGACGTGAGCTGAGGGTTAGGTGCCAGAGTGAGTTTTCCATATCCCTGGTGGGGACAGCAGTTACACCCGGGGAAGCCAGAGCTGCTATGATGCACTGTTCACATGGGGTGGAAGAGATGTATGTCTTACTCCTACAGTGGGCATGTAGAAACGTCTGCTCTGAGAAGGCGGGGTGGGGGGTAGGAGAGGTAACTGGGTGGTAAGAAGAGAGGGTGTGGGCTGGGGCAGAGCCATGGCCAACTTCTTAAGGGCTATTACCTTCCATAGGGAGAGGACGGGAGAGGAAAGGGGGGAAGGGAGACCCAGAGACCAGGGAGACAGTTCAGGGAAGAACAGTCTTGTGCCTCATGCCCTTCAGGAAATAGTACCTGGTCTTATAGGACAGCTCGTGGAGGTGGGATGCTTAACTGGTGGGTTTGCTGAAGACTCGAGGCTGTGAAACTAGGGAACTCAAAGAAAGTCATTCTGGTCACCCATCTAAGTTTAAAACCAGGCAAACGGAGAACTTACTGACAGCCCTCCCCAATTTGCATACTAAAACAAAAAAAAAAAAAGAAAAAGAAAAAAAACAAAAGAAAAGAAAAAACCAAAAACCCAAACCTTAAGTGAATACATTGCAATTTATGTATCTATTTCCGGTTCTCACCAGTGACTAGTGTAGCAATGGAGACAGAGGAACTTAAATCAGATGCAAGAATGAGGTCAAATTTCAGAGGCAGAAGTCAAGGGGAAAGGAAAATTCCAGAAGACATCTACATGATAAACCATGTGCGTGCACATTTCAAGACAAAAATGAGACTGAACAATGATGACCAGAGGTGTCTGTCTGTGGCACAACTCAAGAATGCCGGACTCTGGAACGTGAGAGCAACATGGGAGCAGGGGATGGGCTGGAGGAGAATACACAGGCAGCTGAGACAGAAGTGGTTGCATCGAGACTTAAATCTAGTGGTCCATATGTGGGTACATTTCGTGACAATGCCTTGAGACTTCATGTACGTGACATGTGTTTCCTCAACCCAGACCTTTCTATCTCCTTCCGAGTTCCCAGAGAACTCAGCTACTTCCCAGCCATCTGACTCTGGAAACAGAGATCTTGTGCTTGTGGTTTCAAAGCCACTCGGCTTTGAGTAATCCGTGACACAATCACAGAAAACTGTTGTACCAGGTTTGGTGTTCTTTGTGCTGACAGTGAGAGTCGCCAGCAGGGGTCACATGCCTTCCAAGGCTTCTGTTTTCTGCTTTGCTTGTGGCCATTAGGTCTGTTCTCTAGATACCTGTTGACCCACTTGGGTTTCTAGTGTTTTAATAAACGCTGTGACTAAAATCGACACAGGGAGTAAAGGCTTCATTCGGCTTATAGGATCCAACCACAGTCCATAATTGCAAAACAAACAAGGCAGAAACTCAAGGCAGGAACCTGGAGGCAGGAGCTGAAGCAGAGGCCTTAGAGGAATGATGTTTACTGGCTTGCTCCCCATGACTTGTTCAGCTTGTCTTCTGATAGCATCCAGGACCACCAGTCCAGGGGTGGTACCACCCACGGTGAAATGGACCCGCCAGTCATTAATTAAGAAAATGCTCCACAGCCTTGTCTGCTGGGTGTGTTTTCTCACTTCAGGTGCCCTTTTCTTCAATGTCTCCAGCTGTGTCAAGTTGACAGAAACTAAGCGGCACACTTCTCTTGCATTCTGGGCTCTCCTTGGGTAGAGATGGGTCTTGCCTGCCACATTGCACCCCTTGTTTCTCTCTGTGTTATCCTTGTCCTCTGGAGCATCCCAGTTCGGAGGAGGGTGAAGATCCAGGCAGAATCGGGTTATAAAAGATGGTAATTCTGAAAACCTCTGTAGGTCTGTTGGGTGCCCCTGGTGAGCGCTGGCTTGTCCCCTGCCTCTGGATGGTAAGATTGCTAGGGATGCTAGCTAGTTACTGTTGCCAAGGGGAACAGCGGATGTCCATAATTCCTCCTCCCTCCTTTACTGCTCTCTTGGGCCAGCTGCTTCCAGTGTCATCACAGAAAGCAAGGGTTGTCAAGGGAAACGCAGAGCAATCTGAGTTTGGGGGTGGGGTGAAATGCCTGGTCCCCACTCTGCTGACAACCTGCCCAGGACCCAGAGCTAAGTCTCTCTCTCCCTCCTGTCCCTTATAGCCTCCCCGAACCCCACTTCTGCCTTACTTCTGTGGTGCCTAGGGGAAACAAAGAAATGAATCGAGATTTGGAGTTCAAGTCCCAGCTCTGTTGCTCTCTGCTGTGAGGTGCTAGGAAAAGAGGTCATCTTCTGAGCCTTTGTTCTTCATCTAGAAAGGAAATGGAGCAGCAGCTCTGTTTTAAGGTGTTGAGAACCTTGTTTTCTGCCAGATGTGGTAGTACTTGCCTTTAATCCAGGGCTTAGGGGACAGGGGCAAGCCTACTCCTGCCACCCCAGCCTCTTCCACTTCCAAAACAGTTTTACACTCCTCTAATATAGTTCCCCCAGCCAGGGACTCAGAGTCTCTGGAGGACATTTGCATTCAAGTCATACCAATTGAGGGTGCTTAAAATTGGAGGAGGGGCCTGGCAAGATGGCTCAGCAAGCAAACAGTATAGTTTATAACCTCATGACCCGAGTTGCATCCTCAGAAAGCACGTGATAGTAGACTTGAACGGACTCTCAAAAGCTGGTCTTTGACCTCCACATGTGTACACGTACTAAATGAATAGGTGCTAATTTAAAGACTCTTTAAGGAATACAATGTGTGTAACCCCAAACTGGCTTTAATCATCCAGTTGCACACACTTGCTGTGTCAGTTGTCACCTCTGTCCATCTCCAAGGGAACTTCTTCAGTTTCCCAAACACAAACACTGTACCGCCAAACACCAACCCTCTGCTCTCTCCTCCTATGCCCACCTTTCTGCTTCCTGTCTTTCCCAAGCACCTCATGTAAGGAGAACCATAAAATATCCACCCTGCCCCCTCCCTCCAGCATGACCTGCTTCAGGGTGTTTTGAAGAATCATTGAAGAATGTGACCCATGTGACCATTCCAGCCAGAGCCAGCACTCAGTAGGTGCTCAGAGGCATGTGAAGGTGACTGACTGTCCTACAGCCTATCTCTCCTCTCTGTCTCCAGGCTTGGAGGCTAAAGGAAGGCAGGAAAGGGAAGGTGCTTGTTTTCTAACACAGGGAAGTGTAGACTCCAGGAAGGAAGGGGCTGCCTGCATTGTATGTCTGCTCATCCTGTCATCAGGTAGACCATGTGGCTCGTGAGGAATCACGAAGGCCTCTGTGCAGTCACTGTGTCTGCTCTGTCCCATGATGTAAGGATGTTGTTATTCTGAGTCATGATTACTTTTGAATCCAGAGTTCTCTCTGTGCTTGATGCTTCTCCTTCCCATAAACCTTCTGGAAGCCAGTGCTTGGCTTACTTGTCTCTGTGTCCCTAGGATCCTCAGTGTAGCACAGATCTGTACGGTAGCTGACAGGAACAGTGACCTAAAACAGGACACCATGCAGCTTGGGAAGTGTCTGTGTTCATTCCAAATTCCCCTGGGGGTACCCTCACAACCCAAGTTCCTGTTCCCATTGCCTTTCTCCACCCACAGGAGCCCGCTCCTACAGCATAGCCTGGCTGGCTGGAGCAGCCCAGTGGCCATCAGAAACACTACCTCATGGCTGTTCATGGCCCATTGCTGTTATAACCATCACCAAATAGGAAGTAACTAAGACTCGCTCGTGTGTTGTAGTGCCTAAGACTCACTCACGAGTTATCTTCAGCCAGTTGTCACGGGTGTGTTCTTTTCAGTTCTAGGGACAGTGTGTTACTTTGCTCTCTCTGGCTTCTAGAAGCTGCTGCCATCCCTTGCCTATCAGCTCCTTCTGTCCTCAGATCCAGGAGTCACTGGAAGAGCCCTTGGTTTGCATCATGCCAACTCCTGCTTCTTTCTCGAACAGACTCTTCTTCTACCTCCATCTGCTGCTTTGAAAGACTCCTGCCTTGGGTTTAGCCAGACTCAGTCCATTTAGGCTGCTCCGATAGGACCATAGCTAGGGGCATAATGCACTGGAGACTTGGGGCTTAGCAGCTACAGCAGGTTTCTCCGTTACCTTCCTCCCTTTCGAAGGGCTGTAATTCTACCTATAGGGGGTCCAATCATGCCTCAATGGCTTTCAGCTAAGGTCTACAGTTTAAGGGATCATCACCATGTCCTGTTTCATTCAGAAGTCCTTGAAGCTTCAGACCATCACATGGGGACTTACACATTAAAAAGCCTGTTTCAGCCGGGCAGTGGTGGCGTACACCTTTAATCCCAGCACTCAGGAGGCAGAGGCAGGTGGATTTCTGAGTACAAGGCCAGCCTGGTCTACAGATTGAGTTCCAGGACAGCCAGGGCTACACAGAGAAACCCTGTCTTGGAGGGAAAAAAAAGAAAAGAAAGAAAAGAAAAAGAAAAAGAAAGCCTGTTCAGTCTGTTTCACCCAAGTAACCCAGAAGTTTGAAGTTCTGTTTTATTCATCATTGTTATTATTTATGATGGTGTCACTAGACTCCCGAGCCTTGCACACACTAGGGAAGTGCTCTGCCTCTGAGCTACACCCCAGTTCTACAGTTCTGTTTTAAAGTTAGTTAAGTAGCAACCTTCAGGGCCTCAATTTCCCCTTGGCATGCACCCTAACACAGTCTTGGGATTGGACATTAAGATGTCGACATCACATCCCTGATCAGCACACTTTGGGTCCTCTACTCAAGTGTGAGAACTTGTGCAGGTGACACGTGGGGCTAAAGAGGCTCCTTTGACTGCTAAAATGTACTTTTCTGTCCCCTGAGCTACCTGGTCACTTTCCTGAGGTGTTTAACTTCTCTTTCTTTTTTAAAATTTATTTTATATGTAGGGGTATTTTGCCTGCACAAATGTCTGTGCAGGGACCACTTGTGTTCCTAGTACCCACAGAGGTCAGAAGAGGGTGTTGGATTCCCCTGAACTAGAGTTACAAATAGCTGTGAATGCCATGTAGGTGCTGGGAGTTGAACCCAGGTCCTCTGGAAAAGCATCCAGTGCTCTTAAGACCAAACTACCTCTCCAGCCCCACCTGTAAGAAGCGACTTAAAGAGGTTATAGTAGCAGGAACTGAAGGACACTGGTCACATTGACTCTACAGGAATCAGAGACAGATACTAGAGTTCAGCTCACTCTCTCCTCTGTGTTTAGTCTGGAATCACAGCCTATCCGGTGGTGCTGCTCACACTCTGGGGCAGTTCCTTCCTCTTTTTGTAAACCTTTCTGGACACACTCAGAAGTGTGTTTCCATGATGATTCTAAACTAGGTCAAATTGACAATCAAGATTTCCGGTCGTGGAACTGGAAAAATGACCCAGCTAGTAAAGGCACAGCAACTGCCACCAAGCCCAAGGTACCAGATGGAGGGAGAGAAAGGACTTCTGCGGCTCTTCTCAGACCTCAGTGGGTCGCGGTGCACCTCCGGAGAGCGCATATGCATAAATTACTTCATTATTGAATTAATTGCTGTGAATGAGCCCCGGGCATCGGGCGTCGCAGTTTGCAGAGTCAGCAATCACCCCTGGGTGTGTTTCTATGAGTCACCTGACAGAGCGCCTGCTAGGACAAGCCCAAGAATGCTAGGAGCCAGGGAATGTGACAGCCTGGTGGGGAGCAGTCATTTCATCACAGCAAATTGAATCCTTGGTACCAGGAATAAAAAGAAAACTTTGGAACCCCTCTCAGGCCTTCCCCGTCTGGGGTGCATTTGGGTTTCTGACCTTTAGCTTCCTATCAGCCTCTCTTACCATACACCCACCTCCTTCTCTATCGCTGCCTGCCGCAGACCTTCGTACGTATGTGCTGTTCTGCTTTCTTCAATCTCTCTCTCTCTCTCTCTCTCTCTCTCTCTCTCTCTCTCTCTCTCCCCCTCCCTCCCTCATGCCAGTTGTTCAGGTCCCCAGCCAGCCAGGACTTCTCTGTTCTTTCAAACAATTCTAGATTTTCCTCACTGGCCCTCCAGGCACCCGCGCCTGCCTTTCGACACCACTCAAGGTTGTATTTTGAAATCTCCAAAACTGGTTCTTGGTGTTTATTCTCTCCCATCAATCTTCATTTCCCTGTCATTACATAGTGAGCAATTAAGAATATTTATTTTAATTTTTTTTTTTTAAAAAAAACTGGCCCACACCTTTAATCCCAGAATTTAGAAGGCAGAGGCAGGTGACTCTATGTATCAGGCTAGCCAGGGTTACGTAGTGAGATCCTATCTCACGATAAAATAAACTTAAAAACCTGTGTACATAGTCGTGTGTGTGTGTTCACACACTCTCCAGTACACACACTGGTATGGGTCATGGCATACATGTGGAAACCAGAGGACAGCCTGTAAGACTCAGTTTCTCCTTTTACAGTTGTGGGTTGGCAGGCTTGGTAGTTGGTGCTCTTATTGAGTCATTTTGCCAGCATAAGAATGTTTGTTGAATCGAGAATGGTGGACATGCCTGTAATTCTAGTACTCTGGGAGATTGTGAGTTCAAGGCTAGCCTGGCTATATATTAAGGCCCAAGCTCAAAAAAAGGGGTGGGGTGGGGTAGGGTGGATTCAGTGGGTAGAAAGATGTGACTTTAGAAGGTGGTATTCCTGGAGCCTGGCAACAAGTGCACCAGTCACCATGGTGACCAAGCTGGATAGGGCCCCAGTAGCATCCAGTACAAAATCGCAAGAACTTAGTTGTGGCTTGCCTTACTTACAGAAGGTTTCCATCGTGGTCGAGGAGTCATTCAGTGACTGCTCAAAGCCTCCTTTGTCTGTGGGGATGGGAATGAGGGATAGGGAGTGGGGGAGTGGGGGACAGTCGGAGAAGGGTGCAGGGGGAAGGGGGTGGGGGTGGTACACGGTCACATACCTCAGCCTGGGTGGTCTGCCTCAGGGTCTCTCACCCATTACATTCTTCCAAGCTTGCCAGGCTAGGGAGTGGCCACGCCCTGCTATACAGCTAGACCTGGAATATGGGCGTGGTTTGTTCTCAAGAAGGAAAGATAAAGGCGAAAGACAGTGTAGGCCCTGCTTTGGGGAAAGACCTTGGTAGGGAATCTGTAAGAATGAGAGCCCATCCACAAGCTGGGGTAGTTATAGGGCCAGGGGAGAGGTCAAACTTTTCCTTTTTTGGCCAGACATTGGCCGTTGCTAGGAGTGACCAAAGAAGGGCGGAGTAGTGAGTGAGGAATGTTAGTGATTGACAGATGGTTTCCTATGACTAGCCATTACCAGCAATTCTGCAGTGAGCCACCGGCAGGAATCTAGGAAAACAAGTCCAGAAGGCTAACCAGTGTGCTTTGGGGAATTGTCACCATTTAACCAAACTGGAATAACTTTTCAAAATGGTGACAGGGACAGACTGAGAATCTTCCACCACCTCCAAGACTCCCAACATCAAGGATGCCGACAAGCTATGTCTAATCTCTTGAGGCCATGCTCCTATGGGTCCCAGAGAGGAAGCAGAAACAACCAGAGGAATGAGGCAGCTGCTAGGCCACTGGAGCCCTGAATGCACACACTGAGTGAGGTTTCTCAACTCAGCAGGAAAAACAAATCCAGAGCCTGATTGTTCCCTGGGCATGCAAGCTCTGAGGCAACACACACACACACACACATACACACGCATCATGCATGCATGCACACATGCATACAAACATGCACCCAGAAATGAGCTGAGGTATACTCTTTTTTGTTGTTGTTGTTTTCCAAGGCGGGATTTCTCTGTGTAGCCCTGGCTGTCCTGGAACTCACTCTGTAGACCAGGCTGACCTTGAACTCAGAAATCTGCCTGTCTCTGCCTCCTGAGTGCTGGGATTAAAGGTGTGCGCCACCACTGCCCGGCTTGAGGTATACTCTTGAAGGCAAACTTGTAACTACTTGCAACACCCTGTCCTGAACACTCAGCCTACAGCCACACACCCTAAAACCTGTCCTCACCCATCAAATGCATCAGCTACTAATGCTCAAGTATGTATGGAAAACACAGCCTAGGTCCACTGTCACTCCATGCCAGGGCACAAGCATACCTGTGAAACGGGGTCAGAAAATGGTGGCACTTGTTGTACCCAGCACAGTTCTAGAGTCCAGCATTTACTAGGACTCTTATACTCCTGGAGGGAAAAAAGCCATAGTTGAGAGTGCTAGCACACTCCTTTGATCCCAGCATTCAGGAAGCAGAGGCAGGAGGATCACCAGTTTGAGGAAGGTCTGAGGCTACATAGCAAGGCTAAATCTCCAAGATCTTCCAGAAATGATCAGGATCCAGGAAACAGTCTGGTTCTGTCTCAGGCAATGGGCAGCAGGGGAGAGGCTAGCCCCTACTGTAACCTTTAAGATGAAGGCTGACACACATCTTCCTGTGTGAGAAAGTCAAGGCCAGGTTCCTGGGTGTGAGACATTAGTCATTGCCCATAGTCCAATCAGAGATGCAGCCCATCTGCCTATTGTTCCTTCCCAGTGGCCAGCTGGAAGTCCTGAGGGCCCTCAGCTCCTCTCCAGGTTCCGCCCTGGCTATCTACCCACCCTCATTCCTTTTCTGTGGCTGTGATAAAACCCTGTCCAGAAGCAACTTTGAGAGGAAAGGGTTCACTTCGTCTTACAAGTTACAGTTCATCTTGGTGGGAAGTCAAGGTAGGAATTCAAGACTGGAGCTTGAAGCAAAAAGCAAACACAGAGGACTGCTGCCTACTGGCTTACTTCTCTTGGTTTGCTCAGTTCCTTTTCTTAAACAGCCCAGGTCCACTTGCCTAGGGATGGCACAGCCAAAGTAGACTGGGTCCTCCTACATCAATTAGAAAATGTTTAAAAAAGGAAGCCAGGCAGTGGTATCAAATGCCTTTAAGTCCAGCACTTGTGAGACAGAGGGGGGTGGATCTCTACAAGTTCGAGGTCAGCCTGGTCTACATAGTGAGTTCCAGAACAGCCAGAGCTACATAGTGAGACCCTGACTCCAAACACTGTTGCACTGGCCAACTCAATGAAGACAATCAATCTATTGAAAATTCCTCTTCTTAAATGACTTTAGTTTTTGTCAAGTTGACAAAAACTAACCAGTACAGCAAATAAAGACACTTAGCTTTGCTTTTTTTTTTTTTTTCCATCAGACAAGGTCTCATATAGCCCAGGCTATCCTCAAACTCACTATATAGCCAAGGCTGGCCTTGATCTCCTGATCTTCCTATCTCCAGCTCCCTAGTGAGACAGTAGGCTGTACCACAACATCCAGTGGGATAGCAAGCCTCTGAAGGGCACCATTGTGTTCTAAGCTCCCAGCTGGAAAAGATGGAACCGAACAGGAGGTGGCCCTGTTAGAATCCGGGACTTTCGTTACTCAGGTATCTGCCACTGTCAGATCCTTCAGGCTGTGACTTGTTCCTCCAGGAGTGAGAAGTCCTCTGGGGAGCCCAGGGGCTCTGTGGATGGGGAGAAAGAGTCAAGCTTGTGGGGAGCCACAACCTGTCTATTGGAGGAGCTTCTGCAGGGCCCTGCTTGAGGTACAACAATAAAGACATCTGTTGACCTGTTTGCTGGGACAGTCTCTCAGCCACCTCCCTGCCCGGCTCCTGTCTGACTTCTGTTCCTCTGCCCCAGCTCAAGCAGCCAGCTCTTATTTATCAAAGTCGCATTCCTCTCTCATAATCAAAAAGCTACTAGCTAAGTAGGGGAGGTTCTGCAGCTTACTCACTGGGCCAATCAGCAGCAGGACTAGGCTCAGTCGGTGTCTCAGTCCATTTATGGTTAGTCTATATGTGGCCTTTTGGCCAGATTGAAGCATCATGACAATCTCTGGCCTTCTCTAGGGCAGCTTGCTTTCTAACATAATGCTCTCAGAGAATCCTCTTTGGGGCAGGTAAGGAAGTGACAAACATTCACATATCCTGCTGGGGCACAGCAATTAACAACTGAGAACACAGGGGCACACTTTCATAGCCAGTTGATACAATGTGGGTGGTTATGGCACCATGTCTCAGGGGCGACATAAGGACCCAGCTCAGTACAACTGCATGGGGACCCCCTGAGAAGCCTACAGACCAGGTTCCCAGCATGTGGCGGCCCACACGCTGAAGTCAAGGCCTAATATTCAAGAAAATTTTGTTTTGCTTTTAATTTAAAAAATGGTTGTTTTGTTTGTTTGTTTGTTTGTTTGGAGACAGGGTTTCTCTGTGGAGCCCTGGCTGTTCCTGGAACTTGCTCTGTAGACCAGGCTGGCCCCCTCCTCTACCTCCCAGGTACTGGGATTAAAGGTGTGCACCACCACTATCTGGTTTAAAAAAATGTTTTTGATGAGTCTAGACTGTTAAGTTTCAAACCCAGGACAAATGGCTAGCCAAGGTGCATATTTACCATATCAAAGTGGACCTGGCCTGCAGGTTCTCCCAGCATCCCTCAGTCCCTACCTGTGAACAGTGTATGACTGGCATACCCTGTCCCCTACCCTAAACTTCTCCAGCCCAGGGGCTAAACTGCCCTTCTCTACATAATCCAGCCATTTTGGTTACCTGCCCCTTTTGTACCTTTGGCCTCTTGGCTGATACACATGGTTCTTCTCTCTCCCCTCAGTCTGGTCATGTCCACTCTGGACTCTTCCAGATGTCCCTGCCTCTGCCTATGCTCTCCCCTTTATCTATAATAAACCCTGTCCTCTACTGTACCTGGGAACAGTCGTGTTTTTTCCTTTCCTTTTTGTTTCTTTTCCACCCACACACTAGTCACATGGTTGTACATGCCTGCAGTCCCAGCTTGCATGTGGAGGCTGGAGGCCAGCTCTGAGGAACTGGTTCTTTCCTTCCACCCTGGGTTCTGGGGATTACCTTCAGGTTGTTAGGCTTAGTGGCAAGCACCTTATGCCCAATAAGCCATCTTGGTGGCCCTGTGTTCATGTTTTGGCAGTACTGGGAATGGAACCCAGGACCTTTCATATGTTCTGCAAGCACTCCATCGGAGAATTCCAGCCTGGTTTGACTTTGTACTGCCTACACATCATTCTAACTGGGCTTCTGCCAAAGGATACTTAGGTTGTATGCAAATGTTTCAAACCCCTTGGACTTGTAGATATGTCCATGTGAATGAAGAGAACTACTGGACTGCAGCATTGCTGCAGTAGAATGGTTGAGATGGAGGACCTGAACAATTTTAAGAGACCACCGAACTGCCCTTCTCTGGACTGAAGTCAAGGATGATGACGTCTCAACTGCAATCCCAGCACTTGACAGGTGGAGGTGGGAGGATCAGGTGGTGTTCAAGGCCAGTCCAGCAACATGAGTTTGAAGTCAGCTTATACCACACAAGAGACCCTCTGCTTCAAAAAGGAAAATGAACCCTTTTGGTTGCACCAGGCCCATTGTTCTCATCAACTCCTAAGAGTGCAGGCTGTTTGCACAAGACCTGAACAAGATCAGTCCAGACAATAGTCTAGCACAGAAAGTGTAGTGGTTTATTAGCCCTCACCCTTTCTGAGAAGCTATTGACAGTTGATAATTACCGGGAGAGGAAGAACCAGGTTTTTTTTTGTTTTGTTTTTTTTTTTACAGGTGTGATCCCTAGGAGGTTGACTGTGCTCCAGGGACAGTTTCCCACCCAGGTTAGTATTGGGGCAGATGGGCGTGGGGGAGAAGCTGGTATGGATCTGGGAATAGTTACAGGGAGAAATGGAGTAGGACCAAAATATGTTGTATGCATTTTTTGAAAGTCTCAAAGAACTATCAGAAATATTATATTAAAAAAGAAGAAGAAAACAATGTCGAATGTATTGGCTCACACTTTTAATCCCAGCCCTCGGGAGGCAGAGGCAGGCAGATGAGTGTGCTCAGTGCGCTCTACACAGCAAGGTCTAGGTCAGTCAGGGTCACATGGCGAGATCTTGTCTCAAAAGACCAATAAATAAATAATTATAAAGATGAAAACAAATATTTGGGCTAGTAAGAGTGAACAATACTAGTGAAGCTCTTGCCCAAGTTAGGGAGGGACTAGTCACTGTGGGGCTGGTGTTGAGTGTGTGAACACAGCAAGAGACACCACAACTGGAAATATCGTGAAAGAGATTCAAGAACGGCCTGGTGTCATTTCATCTCCGGAGTGCATTGTTGAGTGATTTTGTTGTACAACCATAGGACATCCCTGAACAAAGCTTGATCATGCCTAGGCTGTGTGTCATAGACATTGTCACACATCTGGCCAGATGTTGTCATGTGCCATTTGACTTAGAAAACTGGAGAGAAAGCAGATGGTTGATGTGTTAAGTTCTATACAACCTTGAGATGATGTAATGAGAAAATATCAATCAGCTATATCCAGGAGTTAAAATGGAAATGCCAGGGCTCCACCCAAGGGGCTTTGGGTCACTAGAATTACAATAAAATGCTTGAAGTAGAATTTGGATGGCAAAAAGATCACTGATTTAAAATTTTTAATTAATAGTTGTCTGTCTCAGGAAATATTATAAAGAAAGAAATGTATCACGTGTTCCCACACTATACCCTGGTTCTCTCATCCCCGGCGGGCTGGCCAGCCATGCACTGGCAGGCAATGGCCGACCTGCTTTTATCTCGTGGAGCTCTGAGTCAGAGCTCCACGATCTCTCCACCCAACTCGCTAGGTTCCCACTGGTTTGCTACCACGCCAGCCCCATGCTTCAGTATCCCCATGGCCTCTGTGGTGCACATCAGGACTCATACTTTGCAGTCGTACCTTTCTCTCTTGAACCCAGATGAGCCGCTGCATGAAGAAAAACGCAACACAAACTTAGTTCAGAAACAATGGTAACTCAATCTCTGTGCGCAACAACTAATCTTGTAAACCTTATCAAATTCTGATTCCTCTGGGGTTGAATCCTTGCAGATCCGCCATGACACCAGGAGACTCTAGTAGCTACATCTTACCTATCTGCTGTCCCCGGTCCAAAAGGACCCTCTATCTCTCTCTCCCTCCTCTTTTCCTCTCTCCAACCTGGAAATCCCTCCTCCTCACCTAGTGATTGGTTCCTTTATTCATTAGGGGATTGGTTCACAAGAAGTCACATGAGTATGTAACCCACCCCTTGCCTGAAGCCCCTCCCAAGAGGGCAGAATTAGCAGAATATAAACAGCCCCAGGGCTATCCACAACAGTTGTCTTAAGGGTTTACTGCTGTGAGCAGACACCATGACCAAGGCAACTCTTATAAGGACAACATTTAATTGGGGCTGGCTTACAGGTTGAGAGGTTCAATCCATTATCATCAAGTCAGGAACATGGCAGCATCCAGGCAGGCATGGTGCAGGAGGAGCTGAGAGTTCTACCTCTTCATCTGAAGGCTGCTAGCAGAATACTGACTTCCAGGCAGCTAGGATGAGGGTCTTAAGCCCACATAGTGACACACCTACTCCAACAATCCACACCTTCTAATAGTGTCACTCCCTGGGCCAACCATATATAAACCATCACAATAGTTTTTTTTAAGTTACATTTTAATGAATTTGTGTGCATGTACACGTATGTGAGTGTGCACGCTGTGAAGATTAGAGGACAACTTTCAGGATTTGGTTCTCTCTTTCTACCATATAGGTCCTGGGAATCCAATTCAGTCCAGCAGGCTTGGTAGCAAGTGCCTTTACCTGCTGAGACAATTCACTTGCGCAATAACTTTTTCTTTTTTGAGACAGAGTCTTACTAGGTAGCTCAGGCTAATCTGAAATTCAGTATATAATCCAGGCTGGCCTTGAACTTGTGGTCATTAGTGATGGGGGTAAAGGTATGTGGGAGAAAGCCTGGAGAAAACACCAGTTGGACAGTTTTGACCTTTCCGAAGCACTAGGCCTACAGTCAACATCACAATGGCTGTTCCACAACACTTGTTCTATCGGCCAGCACTGCCCACAGCTGGGCTGCCACTCTAGCTTCTGGCCATTGCTCAACCATCAGGGTCCTCAGCTGTCAAGGAACATTTTCTGATGAAACACTACCCTGGGGCCTAGTGTGAAGACTCAAGTGGAAAGGCCACTCAAAACTTGTGACACAAGTCTAATCTCCAGAACTCAATGTAAAGGAGGAAAAATTGACTCCACAGAGTTGTCCCCTGACCTCTACATGTGTGCTATGGCGTGTGTGCACATACCCTCCACCCCTGCCTCATACACATCACCAGTGTGCACTTGTGCACGCACACACGCACACACATAAACACACACACTAATTTTCTTTTTAAAAAACTTTTTATTGATTCTTTGTGAATTTCACATCATGTACCCCAGTACCCCTCATCCCCCCACCCCTCTTATCTGTTCTCTGCCCTTGTCCACACATCTTTAGCTGCAAATGTTCATTGCAATGAGTCATTGGCCTGGTTCAAGACCTCTGGCTTCTGCTACACTATCAATACTGGATCCTCACTGGGATTCCTCTCAGATAACCTTTGGTTGTCTTCTGTCATGGAGATCCTGTAGCTTTGGATCTGAGGACTGCCTCCTTCGTGGGCTCCAGCAGTTCATAGATGGGGTAGATATTGGGGTGGCCAACTCAGAGCCCTAGATCTGGGCCTAGGTGGAAGCTGAGTTGGTCAGCCCACTAGCTCTCCTGCACTCCCACCACCAGGGGCCAACCCTACTGTGCTGCCCAGCAGGGCCCTGCTCTCCCAAATGCTACAGCCAGTAAGGGGTGGGTCCAGCTCTACCCAGCCTTTGGATATTAATACAGTCCCAGGTGGCATCCCAGACCAGGGACCAAGGTCTACATGGCCTTTGGTGGTAATTTGGGCCATGGACATCGATGCAGACCCCTGCTGCTGCATGGTCACAGACCCAGACATGGCCCTTAGCAGCAGCACAGGCCAGAACCTCACCATGGCCTCAGGTGACATCACAGGCTACCCTCAAGTCTCCAGATCCACCTCTCTTCACAGTGCTCAAATGGTTCCTCTTCCTCTCGTATCTATCGTAGTGGCTCGAGCTGCAGGCCACACAGTGGGCAGATTCTCTGGGTGTCTTCAAATGTTTGTCCAACCCTAAGATTGCAAAGGAAATAAATGCACAATCAAAGTTAAACAGAGCACAGAAAAATAATTCAACATAGAGTCATCTAGTCTCATGGTTGAACCACCATTACAATAAACTAGCGAGATGAGCAGGTAGGCCAGTGACGAGAAGTCAACACAGCAGGACATGTTGATATAGCTGTGATCTCCACTCTGCAAGTCCTGCTCTTCTTCCTGAGCTAGGATGTGGCTCTGGGGGTCATGGTGATTCACACGGTGGTTGGTTTTCTAAAGGAAAAAGACAGGGTCTTGCATTTGTTACCAGCTCTATTGATGGACAGTGCAATTCAGCGTTTCTCAAGGAGCAAGAACAGCAATGACCTTCCTGTCTCCAGTCCTGCCTCTCTTCACAGTGCACTAGTGGCCTCTTGCCTTCTTCCTCTCCAGCACCTATTTGCTTGCTTCTTTCTCTCTCTTCACTCCTCCCCACCACCTGCTCAGGCACTGCCCACAGCACCCGGCCCAGTGAGGGTGCAGACCACATTGTTTCTATACCCACATGAATCATTTTTAAAAGAATAATAATAATAATAACAAAAAACCTCTCCCAAGGATAGGGATTTAGCCCAGTTATGGAGTGCTTGTCCAACATGCTCCATGCCTTGTGTTGGATGTCCAGTCATATACAAACCGGACATGATGTCAAACGCCTATCATCCCAATATTTAGGAGAAGAATCAACAAACTCAAGGTCCTCCCAGGCTACAGAGTTAGGTTGGAGTCAGCCTGGGCTATCTGAGACCCTATCTCAAAAACGTAAACAAACAAACAAACAAACAAACAAAGCAACATAAAAGGAAAATGGCCCTGGCATAAGACAGCTGTGTAGAAAGCAAGGCCTATGGACGACTGAGGCCAGAGCAACTCCCTTAACCTCTTGACCATGACTGAGGCCAGAGCAACTCCCTTAACCTCTTGACCATGTTGATGGAGGGACCCCCATCCAAACTATCACAGGCCCAGGAAGATGGCAGGTAACAATGATCGCCACCAAGACTGATGACCTGGGCTTCATCCCTGGAATCACATGGCAGAAGAGAATAAACTTCTGCAAATTTTTCTCAGACTTCCATAAGGATAGAACACCCTGCCTCCAAATAAATAAATACATGAATGGATTGATCCCAGCATTTGAGGGAGCAGGGCATGCTTCCCTGAAGACTGTGTAGGAGAGCTAACTGAATCTTTACTCTACCCTGACTGTGTTTATGTCCGAGGACTGGATACTTGAAGTCTGGAAAGCCCTTTTCAGATGGGTTAGCCTAAACTGGCTAAATTGCAGATGATTATCTTCACAGTCTCTATGCCATCTGCACACAAAATGGCATAACCCCAGGGCCACAACAGCTCACAATTGCCATGACAACAACTGGACCAAAAGAACTATAAAAAGGTCGAAAGGGGGCAGTGCCCAAATTCCTGGAAAATGTGTGCCCATTCCCAGAAAGCACACAGCACTACTCTCCTGTGTTAGCCTTACCCTGCTCCTCATGTCTTTCACCCACAAATACAGCCCCCCAGCCCCTTGGGCTGCTGAGAAGCTGTTTTTCACATTTACTGCCTCTTTTATCCCATTCTTGGCCAAGAATGAAAAGTCTCCTTCACTGCTTGATGACGCTTGATCTTGTTTTTTTCCCTCACAATTCTGAGAGGGACAAAGAACCCAGTTTCAGGGCCAAAAGTAGCAACATGCAGGGTAAGGAACAGGAGAGGCGGGATGCCGCCTGGTTTTGTGTGGCAAGAGAAATCTTCCCTGGGGTCTTAGGGGTCGTACAGACCTGGGCAAAGCCATCCCTGGTATTGGAGGCTAGAAAGCTTGGGGGAATCATTGTTTGGAGCCTCTGCTTCCTGCTTTGGGAATGGAGAAGAGTTACATCTACCCTCTAGGGATATGTCCTGAGATCTAGAGTGAAAATGTGTGTGTATGTGTGTGTGTGTGTGTGTGTGTGTGTTAGCTTGCTCTCAGTGTGAGCAACCCAACAGTACTCTACAAGAACCTTACCCCAGCCAGGCAGTGGTGGCACACACCTTTAATCCCAGCACTTGGGAGGCAGAGGCAGGTGGATTTCTGAGTTCAAGGCCAGCCTGGTCTACAGAGTGCGTTCCAGGACAGCCAGGGCTACACAGAGAAACTCTGTCTCGAAAAACAAAACAAAACAAACAAAAAATCCTTACCTCAATTCCTGCTGCATATAGAACCTTATGAAAACGCCTTGCTCTAAGCTTGTTTATCTTGGAACACAGGAGGCTACAAGTTCCTC
The DNA here is from genome assembly GCA_019843965.1 of Rhynchomys soricoides. Lineage (NCBI taxonomy): Eukaryota > Metazoa > Chordata > Mammalia > Rodentia > Muridae > Rhynchomys > Rhynchomys soricoides. Next base: position 1,022,974 of record JADRCH010000283.1, read on the forward strand.
CTCAGTGGACTAGCCCTAGCCTGTTGCCTGGTAGGTGGCTGTTTTAGTGAAACCTTTAAACTTTGTTTAGATCCCTTCCCTTTGCTTCATGACACTCCTCTTAACTTTATGACATTTGACAATTGCTGTGACAAACAGGAAGAAGCAAAAAAAAAAAAAAAGTTATCATATCAAAACACAACTCCTGCCCAGAGACTATAGGAGCGGGTTATTAGGAGCCAGATATGACTGACCATGTCCCCTGGTTATCCTGAATAACACCCCTTGGAAGGGTTAGCAGAACTTTTACAGTCACAGAAGGAAACAAACAATACACCAATTAATTCATTTACAAGTACTCTGTTTGGAGAGGACATCAGCTAGGCAGCTCATAGCCATGCCTGGGACTATTGCTGTAGGTTCCAGACTGTCTGGTGACATTCTTAGCTCTGGAGTCAGTAGGGTTAGGTGATTTCCGGGAATGCATTCTGAAAATGTCACCAGGGTGTCAAAAGGATGTCTCTGGTAAACCACTATGGACTAATGATAGCCCAGAAGAGTTTTATCTATTTACAACATTTCAACTCTCTAGCCAATTACTCTGCTGAATTCCCTGTCAGCTTTTCATGGGACTTAGTTCACAGAGCCAGAGAGGCTGTACGGGGATCTGGGGGAATCGCTGCTGTTCCCTGCAGAGCACCCCTTCGGGAATGTCTCACCATGTAGCCCAGACAGTCCTCCTACTCCCAGTGCTGGCCTCAGAGCTCTGTATTCTCATTTTTCTGTGGTCTACAACCTCCCTGGCCCAGACAGAGATGTTGGTTGGTGACTTCCTCTCCCACTGTGCTCTTGGACTCTTGTGCTGCTCTGCATTGTGACTGGTTACACAATTCTGAGAGGGAAAAAGGGTGGAGGTTCAACCTGATCATCGGAGTAAAGAGTCTAGAACAAAGTGGAAATTGACAGTGATGATGAGGAAAAAGAGGAGCTCTGACCATGGTTTACCTGACAATTCCGCGTTCAGTCCTCAGCACCACACACACATAGTGGCACAGACCTATAATGCCAAACGCTGGGGGGTAGAGGCCGTGATGTGTTTATAAAAAGATAAAGATATACGAGTTGTATGGGTGTGGGGGGGGAGGTAGGTGTGGTGTGGGGGAAGGGTGAGCCCCAGCAAGCCCAAGCCCGGGCATCCCTTCCCCCTGAGGGACCAGCCACAGGAGAGGTATAGTATAGAAATCGAGTTGATTCGGGGCATGGGGAGGGGAGTTAAGAGGGTAGTAGAGGCAGAGAAAGGCAGAGAGGGGGAGAGGGTAGAGAAGTAGAGTAGAGGCCACCATGACCACGTGGAGAGAGGGGGGAAGGGAATGGGGAGAGGTAAGGGGTAAGTGATAAGAGAGAGGGAAGAGAAGGAGAGGAGGGGCAAGCAGCCCCTTTTATAGTGGGCCAGGCCCACCTGGCTGTTGCCAGGCAACTGTGGGGTGGAGTTTAGACAGAATACTAACCGGTAGGATGATAAGTTCAAGGTCGCCCGGCATTGATGGTGCACGCCTTTAGTCCCAACACTCGGCAGGCAGATTTCTGAGTTCGAGGCCAGCCTGGTCTACAGAGTGAGTTCCAGGACAGCCAGGGATACACAGAGAAACCCTGTCTCGAAAAAACAAAAACAACAAACAAACAAAACCAAAGAAGTTCAAGGTCACTCTTAGAGGGTGAGCCCCTGGTGGGAGGGGTGTTTGATAAAAGAGAAAGAGGATCCCAGGTAACTCAGACTGGTTTTGAACTTGCTAAGTACCCAAGGATGACCTTGACCCTCTTGGTCCTCCTGTGGGCATCTCCCAAGTACTAGGAATATAGATCTGCACCACTATGCCCAGTGTGCTGTTTCTATTTCTAAGACCATGCGAACCCCACATCACTAGCAACTGCACTATGTGGGTGGGAACCTGCCCTGTAGGATTTGGTCGCTGAAGACCTGGGAGCATCCTCTCACATCTGTCATAACTGAAGAGACATGCTCATGTAGCAGCTGTATCTAGAGCCTTAATGCAAGAACGACAACATCTTTGGTAATTTTCGTAGGTTCTCTGAGAGACAGAGAATTACACCCACTCGGAGATAAGTAGTTAAGTAATAATCCCCCCCCCCCCCCCAAGGAAGCACAGTGTGTGTGATTGCAGGGCCAGCATACAAACCCAGGCTAATTTCAAGCTTAGACTGGGATCTAATTTCACTGCACACTAATTCTTGAAAAGGCTCAGCCTACTCACATTTTGTATCTGTGCTTTAAAATACCACGCACTTAACTGAAGAATTAAATAATACATTTGTACAAAAGAATAATCTTACTTAAGTGGATTGAATTTCCTACATGACCTTTCTTAAGAGGTCAGGAGAAGCGTTTAAAACAGAATGGAATGTAACTTTTTAAGTTTTGGTTGGGTAGGTAAGATTTTTATGTCAACTGCTGGAATTCTTTGGTCCGGAAAGTCTGAGAGTTGTTTGTTTTTTTACAATGAATCCCAAGAGCATAAAAATACCTGGCTTTCTCTCTGTATCTGCTTTTTAAAATCAGAAATATGGAAGTACCAGAGGTGGGGTTTAATATAGTTAGAAAACAAAGGACTTGCAAGTCATAGATAGGTAAAAAGAGTGCAGTGGAGATTTGAACAGCGTTTCCTTGAGGGCAGTAAGGAAAGGAGGGGTTAACTGGCAGCTCATTCCCTCCAGGGTGATTTACTGGAAGGAAAGCGCTTATTTGGTTATCAGGCTCACATTGTGAGGCATTCTCTCTCTCTCTCTCTCTCTCTCTCTCCCCCCCCCCCCCCCCGCATATTTATATTTTTCCACTTTGCTGAGGCTTCTAGAATTCTGGTAAATCCCCAAACAATGCCGTCAATGTCCTCACCTTTGACTCACCAAGTTCTGCTGGCTTCACGTGACATTCACAGTAGATTCTTTTATTCTCATTTGTTGTTTTTCAGACAAAGTCTCACTCTGGAGCTCAAGTTGGCCTGGAATCCCATGTACCCCAGGCTGACCTTAAATACAGAGCAATCCTCCTGCCTTAGATGTTCAGGTGCTGTGATTACAGGCATGAGCCACTATGACTAGGTTTTAATTCTGGTCTTAACTAGTAGAATCAAGTCTCAGGTCACACACATGTCATAGCGTGGAGTTTGGCTACACTGTTTTGTTGTGCTCCCAGTGGGTCTTGCTTCTCCAGACACCTGCCCAGCAGCTCCCAGGATCCTTATTTTTAATATGCCCTCTAGCTCAGTTCTAATCCTCCACCTGCTACCCCAGGCCCAATCAGGGAAGTGTCCAGTGGCTGATTATCTGAATTCTTACCTGGCTCATTGGCTCTCTTTCCTGCATCCTTAAATGTGATCCACTTCCCACCTCATTATGGTGATCCTCCTTTTTCTCCTCCTCTCTGTCCTAGCCTGGGCAAATCTAAAGGTCCTGCCATGTGCCCTTCCCCTGGTCTGGAGCAGGCTGAATAGACCTTGGTCGTATGCCACAACTGGACCTTAATGACCTAGGTGGAGTCATCCGCTTTGCAGCATGTGCAGCTTCTTACAGGAACTTAGAAGAATGAACTGCCTGCTTAGCTTGCTTTGTAACCTAATCCAGCTGAAACAAAGGATGGGTCTTTTGGTTTTTCCCTTTCTAAGTTGGAGCTACAGAATTAAACTTTGAGCCTTGATCAGAAACTTTTGTCTTGGCTTCATCCTTCTCTTGTACCTGTCCCTTTTTCATTCCCAGGATCCCTTTCAGGTAGACCCAGCTCATCCATAGCTTCTGGACAGCTACACTACCCTTTGCTCAACCATTGGCCATTGGCTCTTTATTGATCAATCAAAAGCCAGTTGGCGACAAGGACCTTCAGTGTTTGCACACACAGAACCCTGATCAAATCAAAGCATTAGAACCAATCCCTAACACAGGCCACACACTTAAATGCAGGTTATAGAACACTGAGAGAGTTAAAGAGGCTGAAAGTCTCAAAGGTGCCATGTTGAAAGCAAGATGGGAGAGCGGATGGAGCTGAAAAGAGAGTCACTGCAAAGCCAGGCACAGAGTTTTTCTGCCATGTAGACCCCGAATCATGGAGCAGGATGAAGGGGAATGATTGGCTTCCGGGTTCACTGGAGCCAAACAAATGGCAAATGTGTGACTGTAGCAGCCATGCTAAGGTGAAGCCTTGGTGATAAAAGCCTGTGGTCTTTGCACTGATGACCTAAGGATGAGCTAATGGGTATTCTGGAACCTTGCTTTCTAGAATCAAGAAGGGTTGTATAACCTCATGAATCTTGTTCTGATGTAGATTCACTGCACTTGTGTTCAGGTGCTCCAGGTTTCATTGACAAATTCATAGCTGATAATATTGGTAGAAAAATTTATTTATCAGTCAGTCCTCAAGATGTCTCTCATCTGTGCCTCCATCTGTTCTGGGCAGAGAGTGCTTTTTTAGTAGCACAAATGACATGTGAGGTCACTCTGCTTCAGGGTTTGTACTCACAATGGAGTAAACTGATGTCATATAAAATGGAGTCACTCAGGCCAAGGCCCAGCCTGAAAGCTGTCCTATGTAATATGTTACAGAGCACAGGGCACAGCTTTCCTAGTTCACCCCCTGATTCCTGAGAACAGGAGCTGGGTGGGTCACACGGAAAAAATCAACATTGTTCTCTTTACAGTTTAAGTAAGAAGGATCCACACTAAGTGTGAGTAATAAGAACAATGTTTAGTGCATTTGTTTCTGTCTGTTTTGCTTTGAGAAAGGTCTCACGATATAGCCCTGGCTAACCTGGATCTTGCTATCCAGGACCAGTCTGGTCTTGAACTCACAGATATCCACCTGTCCATTTCTCTTAAGTGCTGGATTACAGGCCTATGCCACCATGCCCAGCCGGATGTTTTTTTCAGATGGAATCAAATTGTACTTGTCAGGTTATATCAAACAGTCTCTCTTCTAAAATTTTTTTCCTGTAATGTAGGCTGGCCTCAAACTCACTAGGTACCAGAGGATGAACTTGAGCATCTCATCTTCCTGCCTTCTGCTGGGATAACAGGATAACATCATGCTTGGTATCTAATTGAACACTTTACATTTGCTTTACATAGTCTCTTAGTTAGGGTTTTATTGCTGTGAAGAGACACCATGACCAAGGTAATTCTTATAAAGACAAACATTCATTGGGGCTGGTTTACATCTTCAGAAGTTCAATCCATTACCATCATGGCAGAAAACATGGCAGCATGTAAGCAGACATGGTGCTGGAGGAGCCATGAGTTCCACATCTTGATCTGAAGGCAGTCAGGAGGATACTAATTTCCACAGGCAGCCAGCAGGAGGCTCTGATTCCACAATGGGCAGAGCTTGAGCTTAGGAGACCTCAAAGTCCACCTACACAGTGGTGCACTTCCTCCAACAAGGCTATACCTTCTCCAAAAATGCCTTACCTCCTAATACTGCCATTCCTTATGTCCAAGCATTCAGATACATGATCTGTGTGGGCCCAAACCTATGCAAACCATCACACATGCATATTGAGCTCCTCCTAGTTTGTTTCTATTACAAAGTCTGTATGTCAATCCACAGGAATTTCAGGATTCTCTCTGGAAAGCCTTTCTAGGACAATGGCTGAATATATGAGGTGACATGTGTCAGTGTTTTATTGCTGCCCAATGACACCATGACCACGGCCATTCTTATACGGGAAAGTACTTAATCAGGGTTTATATAGCGTTTCAGAGGTTTAGCCCATTATGCTCATGGTGAGAAGCATGCTGTCATGCAGGCAGACATGGTGCTAGAGAAGGAGCTGAGAGTTTTACATCTGCATCTTTAGGTGGCAGGAAGTGAGAGATTCTGGGCTTGGCTTGAGCTTCTGAAGCCTTAAAACCTACCCCAGTGACCCATTTCTTCCAACAAGACCACACCTCTGAATCTTTTCAAATAATGCCAGTCCCTGGTGACTAAGCATTCAAATATATGAGCCTATAGGGGCCATTCCCACTCAAACCACTACATTCCACTCCCTGGTCCCCATAGATCTATAGCCATATCATAATACAAAACTGCATTTTGTGTAACTTCAAAAGTCCCCTCAGTCTATAGCAGTCTCAACACTGTTTAGAAGTTCAGCGTCTCTTCTAAGGCTCAAGGCAATCTCTTAACTCTAACTTCTGTAAGATCAGAATCAAAAAGCAGATCCTATACTTTCACATGCAATGGCACAGGATATACATTGCCATTCCAAACAGGAGGAAAGGGAACAGCATGAGAAAATACTGGACTAAAAACTCTCTGCTCTCTCTTCACCATGTTGGCCTGCATGCTGCTGTATGGCCCACCACGATAATGGACTATCTTCCCCCCTCTGAAACTGTAAGCTGGGCATACTCCAAGTTCTGCATTTCCATGTCTGATGTCAAAGTGTTCTTCAGATCTCTAACTCCTTTCAGGTTTGTTGACTACAACACACCTCTCTCTCTTGGACTGGTTCCACTCCCCCATGCTGCTCTCCTTGGCAGGTATCCCACAACCCTGGCATCTCCAACAAAATCTAGTCTTCCTTTCTCAGCTTCATACAATGGTCACTCTTGGTCTCCATTCAAGTACTCCCCTGGCTCAGTAGCTTTTCTTAGCCATGGGGGGAGATTCTACAACCTCTTTCTTGCGTCCTTGACTCTAAAACCAGAACCATGTGGCTGAAGCTGCCAATTTCTGCTGCTTGCTGAGGCTGGAATATGACCCCCTCATTCAAATACAAAGTCTGGTGCTCTTTTTCTCTTCAAACTGTGCATTCTGTTTTTTTTGTTTTGTTTTGTTTTGTTTTGTTTATTGAGACAGGGTTTCTCTGTGTAGCCCTGGCTGTCCTGGAACTCACTCTGTAGAACAGGCTGGCCTCGAACTCAGAAATCTGCCTGCCTCTGCTTCCCAAGTGCTGAGATTAAAGGCGTGTGCCACCACTGCCGGGCCAAACTGTGCATTCTGTATTTCTCCCTGTCCCACTTGCTTCTTTTCATTGTAGATCTCCAGATGAGTGACCACTAGAAACCAGGTGACACAGTCAACACCAGACTGTCTTGAAAGCTCCTCAGCCAAGACCATTAATCTAAAACTCTTTAATTTAGCCTCTGACCGACTTTTTTGACAAGGGCAAAACCCAGTCACATTCTTTGTCAATATATCACAAGACCAGTCTCTAGGCCACTTACTAATATTCTTCCCTCTGAAACATCTTGATCTGGGCCCACAGTTCAAATTGTCCTTAGCACTGTCTTCCATGCTCCAGCTAGGATGGCCTATTAAGCTTTGCTTGATTCATTCAACTGATTTCCTAATCCAAAGTCCAAAAGCCCACATTTTACCGAAAAGCAGCATGGTTAAACTGTCACAGCAATACCCTGCTCCCTGGTACCAACTTCTGTCTTAGTCACTGTTCTTTTGCCATGAAGAGACACCATGACCACAGCAACTCTTATAAAGGAAAACATTTTATTGGTGTTTAGTTATAGCTTCAGAGATTGAGTCCATTATCCTCATGGTGAGAAGCACAGTGGCATCCAGGCAGACATGGAGCTGGAGAAGGAGCTGAGACTTCTACATATGGATCTGTAGGCAGCAGGAAGTGATTCTGGATTTGGCCTGGACTTCTGAAACCTCAAACAAAGCCCACCCCACTGACACACTTCCTCCAACCAGGCCAGACTTCCTAATTCTTTCAAATAGTGCCACTCCCTGGTAACCAAGCATTCAGATCTGTGAGCCTAAGAGGAACCTGGAGATCAAATCACCACAACACCCATCAGGTTTGAGCATTCTGCGTTCATGACAGTCAGAGCAGTGTGCCCCGAGGTAAGATTATAATGTACCGTAGGTTAGACTTATGGTGTGGGAGCCATTCCTGTTAGTTACTTTCCTAATGCTATGAAGAGACACCATGACCGAGGGGACACCCTCTGCTGGCCTCCACTGACAATGCCAACACATGGTGCACATGCATACACGCCAGCAAACACTCATACACATAAACAAAACCCTGAAAGCTCATAAATGCCACATGTTCACATTCTGGTTTTTATAACATGTCCATTAGATACCATGCATCTTTCTAGGGTTTGTTTTGTTTGTTTGTTTGTTTGTTTGTTTTGAGACTGGGCCTCACATAACGGCTCAGGCTAGCCTTGAACTGACGGAAATCTTCCTCTCAAGTTCTGAGATGACAGGTTGTGAGCCACCATGCTTGGAGTGCCAGCTGGCTTTGTGTTAACTTTACACAAGCTTGTTGGGATTAGGATGGGAGTGTGCATCATTTGGAAAGATGGAATCTCAACTGAGAAAATGCCCTAACCGAACTGACTCGTAAGCAGGCCTGTGGGGACAGTTTCTTGATGGATGGTTGATATGGAAGGTCCCAGCCCACTGTGGGAGGTTCCCCTGTGCTGGTGGTCCTGAGTGGTGTAAGAATGCAGGCTGAGCAGTTGTGATGGTTTGCATATGCTCGTCTCAGGGAGTGGCACTATTAGAAGGTGTGGCCTTGTTGGAGGAAGCTTGTCACTATGGGGGTGGGCTTGGAGAGCTTCCTCCTAGCTGCCTGAGGATACCCAGTCTGTTCCTGGCTTCCTTCAGATGAAGATGTAGAACTCTCAGCTCGTCCTGCACCATGCCTGCCTGGATGGTGTCATGCTTCTACAATGATGATAATGGACTGAACCTCTGAACCTGTAAGCCAGCACCAAAGAAATATTGTCATTGTTAAGACTTGCCTTGGTCATGGTGTCTGTTCACTGCAGTAAAATCCTAAGACAGAAGTCCACAGAGAGCAAGCTAGTGCACAGCACTCCTCCGCGCCTGTGCTTCAGCTCCTGCCTCCAGGTTGCTGCCTCAGCTTCACGCTATAACTTCCCTCAGTGACGGACTGTGCTGTGGGATTGGAAGCTGAGACAAACCCTCTCCTCCCCAAGCTGTTTTTGGCCATGCTGTTTACCACGGCCACAGAACCTAACTAATGCTGACATCACAACTCAGCATCTCCACTTCACTAAGGACCTAGTTAGTGTGCTCCAGCAAAGGTGTGCGTCTGTGCTGCAAGGGGCTGTATCTGGGAGTCACTGGTCAGGCTAGCAGCAAGCACAGGCCAATCAACGGGCAACGACAGGTCTGAGGGTGTGACAGTTTCAGTGCCACACCAGGTTAGGATGAGAGTGTGTATCAGAGGCTACCAAACTGACAGTGCCATCACATTTTGTCTGAGATGGATGTCAATGCTCTGACACAAACGTTACAACTGCAGATAGGATTGCAGGTGAAAGATTAGCTTTTTTACTGGGTACAGGTTTTCACCTCACCGAGGCTTCCACATTCAAGATACCAGTAGGGTCCATGTCTTAGTCAGGGTTTCTATTCCTGCACAAACATCATGACCAAGAAGCACATTGGGGAGGAAAGGGTTTATTCAGCTTACTCTTTTACACTGCTGTTTATCACCAAAGGAAATCAGGACTGGAACTCAAGCAGGTCAGGAAGCAGGAGCTGATGCAGAGGCCATAGAGGGATGTAACTTACTGGCTTGCTTCCCCTAGTTTGCTCAGCTTGCTTTTTTATAGAGCCCAAGACTACCAGCCCAGGGAAGGCACCACCCACAAGGGGCTCTCCCCTCTTGATCACTAATTGAGAAAATGCCTTACCGCTGGATCTCATGGAGGCATTTTTTAAACTGAAGCTCCTTTCTCTGTGGTAACTCCAGCTTCTGTCAAGTTGACACACAAAACCAGCCAGTACAGTCCATATGATAAACTCATCTAAACTCCTAGCTATAGGGTTGGTGACTGTTGATTTTCTATAGCTGTAATGTTCTGATATGACATTTCATCACCTTGGCGTTTCTCGGTGCCAAGGAGGCACTGTCTCTAGTTTTGGTTTGTACCTTGTGTATCTATCTATTTTAGTTTTTTGAGACAAGGTCTCTCTGTCCTGGCTCTTCCAGAACTTGCTATGTGTCCTGGGGTCCCTGTAAGCATCAGAAGGAAGAGGAAAACTAGATTCAGCAAACTTAGTTGTTCTGGGTCAAACAGAGTCTGGTGCCAGGAAGTTTATTGCAAGCATATTTAAACACAGTACAATTTGGGGGAAAGTTTCCAGGCAACAGTCATTCCAATTCCAGGTACACAATAAAGTTTACAGCATGGCTTTGCAAAGCACATGTGACCATGACTTTGGCTCTATAGCCAAAGTCTATAGACTTTGGTTCTATATAGCCAAAGGGCCTAGGATCTGGTATGGTACAGATGTCAGAAGACTATAAAATACATGTGACATCTCCCCTGAGGTGTGTTTTATTAACTGGGAGCTAAAGATAAAGGTTTAGGGAGGTAGAGTTCAGTATACATATTCTGGGGGATTTGGAAATTCATGGGGTGGTTAATATCCACTCCCAGCCTTTTGTGGAAAACAAGTGTTTATTTCCTCCATTGAGGAGCCATTTCTCATGAGTAACATTTCTTGTTTCTCCAGGGTTTATCTTTGAACACAAGAACCTTGTGCCATCCACTTGAAGTCCATGCTGGCCTTGAATTCAGAGATCCTCCTGCTTCTGTCTCCCTGGTGCTAGAGAATTAAAGGAAAGAGCCACCATGGCTGGCTTCAGTTAACTTTTTAAATGAAAAATGTGTGTGTGTGTGTGTGTGTGTGTGTGTGTGTATGTTTTGTTAGCATGCCTGTCTTTGTACTGTGTGTGTGGCTGGTACTCACAGAAACTGGAAGTAGAATAAGATCCCCCAAACCTGGAGTTACAGATGATTGTGAGCCATCATGTGGGACTGGGAAGTGAACCCCAAGTCCTCTGAGAGCAGCCAGTACTCTTAACTATGGAGCACCCCACTTGTCCCCCATTCAACTTTCATATTGATTTTTGTTGGTATACCAGTGAGTTTAATCAGGTACAGGATCACCTGTACCTTACCAGTGACTACACCAAAGAATAAAGTGTTCCCCCTCCATCAGCAGCCATTAACTGCCTACAGATCCTCAGAGACAGGTGGGGCCTTGTGAGCTTCTTCCCCTAAAGTTAATCTTTATTTTTTATTTTATTTTTTTCTGAATGATATGATCCTCCTCTGTAGCCCAGGCTGGCTTAGAACTCTGGGAAGTCCTCGTGACTAAGCCTCCTGAGTGCTGGGATTCCAGTGAGCTGCTGTGCCTAGCTTGCTTCTAACTGTGTCATTTGGAATGTTTCTTTATTTCTTCAAGGGAAGAGAGATCCTTCTGGGAAGTAGTTTCTGTCTCGTGGGTAACATTTCTAGAATGATCTGGGTGTTTCGCTCCTGTTTAATGTACCATATTAATCCACTGTGGTGAGTAATTTTCATCTTGGTATGCCGTTTGCATTACACATGTGTCTGTATTAAATGGGAGATAGAAAATTGACCTGTATGTGGCCCTGATTTGGAAGGGGTTTTGTCCAAGTTATCTTTTGTGAGCCAGACAGTTTTGATGACAATTTAAGTGTTTGCAATATGTCACACATGGTCTGGCAGCTGGCTCACACACTAATGAGTGAGACTTGGATGTTCTGGTACAGTTACTAGTCTGTTAACAGAACTTCCTTTTCTCCTCCTCTTTCTCCTCTTCTCTTGCCTCCACCCCCTTCCTCCTCCTTTGAGACAAGGTCTTTTTTGGTCCAGCTAGTCACCCAAACTCGTAATTGACCTCCTGATTCTCTTGCCTCCACCTCCCAAGTGCTGGATTGTAGGTGTAAGTCACTTTTGGCTAATGCCACTTCCTTTAACTCATCCGTTGCTAATATCCAAAGAATGTGTTTGCCTGCTTGGCCATCGTTGTTGACATGACCCACTTTCTGGTGTGTTTAATTGCTTGATCTAGAGCCATCCATTTTAAGTTATCTCTAAATTCTGTCGGCTCACAGTAAGGATGTGTTGCTTCGCAGACACGTGGATTGTGTGGATAGGTGAACATAGGTGTTGGAGCATGTGTGTATGTGGGGTGTGGGGTACACTCATGTGGGTATGTACCAGAAGGGCGATGTGCATCATCATCCATTTTGTACACTGAGGCAAGGTCTCTTGATGAACCTAGGGTCCTGTCCCCCCCCCCCCCCCCAGTTGACTTGTTTAGCTAGCTAGCTTGCCCTAGGAATCACCTGTCCCTGCTTCTCACATATTGAGATGACAAATGAGCCATGGCCACCCTACTTTTTATGGGTTTTGGAGACCCAACCTCCAGTCTTCATGCGTGCATGGGCACGGCAAACACTTACCCACTGAGCATCTCCCCATTCCTCTAGCTCTTAACACTTTCCTGTCCTAAGGAGTGAGCTCCATCTGGGGGTTTAGCTGTGAGACTTAGTAGCTTGTGTTTTAGACTTGGTTTTTCTGCTTCATTTCTAAGACACTTAGGACTATAATATCTGTCCCTTTGTGTCCCACAGGTGTCAAAGCCACTTGGCGTCTGAAGTCTGTTTCTAGATGACACAACATCTGTCTAAGAGTTTTGCAGTTCATCCTTGGTGTCTCCTCTGCTTTATGATTGCAGTCTATTGCTGTTTCCTGAGTTTGGTCATACCATAAAGAGCTTCTCCAGGGATCATTAAAATCCCACATGTCACCAGGATGGGTGCCTTACTGGCCCTAGTGGGTAGTCTATTACATTGTTAACATGTGGGTTTTTTTATTCTTCTTCTTCTTTTTTAATGCTGTCTGGGGACAGATGTCTCCAAAGCATGGGAGGGGATGTTCTGAAACACGTTCAGTGCGGTTTGCCTTTGTGATTCCTGATCAATCTGTGGCAGCCCTTTTAAACAATATTTCATGTAGCCCTTCTCTTGGCTACACGTGTTAAGGGGTTTACATCATTAGAATTCTTTAAATCTAACATTATGTTCTTTGGGACTGTTATCTCTCTCTCTCTCTCTCTCTCTCTCTCTCTCTCTCTCTCTCTCTCT
>JADRCH010000283.1:1038048-1049933 GCA_019843965.1 Rhynchomys soricoides
AGACACACAGATACATACACATAAAGACACACACACAGATACACACATACAGACACACACAGATACACAGACAGACAGATGTACACACACATACAGACACTCAGACACACACATGCACATATTTATTCTATTAATTCAGTTCTGTTCCTCTGGAGAACCCTGACTAATATACTCTACTTTATCTTCTACATCTGATGTGAGGGGAATTACATCATTCTTTGATCTGTTGGTTTTGAGACATTTGTGGTGGGCCTGGGCTATCTGGAGTGGTTTTGATACATCTATGTGTGTCTACGTGTTCCTGATTTAATTTGGTAAGTTCATAAGTGGCAATACTTCATTTGTGTAAATAAGTTACTTATTCAGCCCTTCATGATGTGCACTGGACAGATAGTTTGTAGGGGTAGCACACATGCATGCAGAAATCAGAGGACAATTGTCATAGCTTGCTCCTTCTGTGTGTGGGTCTCAGTCATTGAATCAAGTCCTTGGGTTTGGCAGCAAGCACCTTTACCTGCTGAGCCATCCTGCCGACCCAGAGGATGGCTGTTTATTGGCCTAAGTAAGATGCAGACTCATTCTGTCTCAGCATTGGTGCCCCAAATGGAGAAATCGGCTGGTTGAAAGGACAAAGCCCTGCAGGTGACTCTGCTGTGTGACATGACGTGTCTTAAAGCTTGTACACTGAAACATTCATTCCTCTCTTTGTATTATTCCTTCACATCTTCCCTCCCTCCTCCTCTCCCTTCTTCCCTTCCTCCCTTATTCTTCCCCACTGCTTTCATTTCTTCTGTTTTTATGTCTACCTCTCCCTCTCTTTCATCTCTTCCCCTTTCCCTTTTGATATCATTTCCTGATAAAGGCTGATGGTTAGGATGACAGTATTCTGTTGAAACAGAACTTCCGTTGTTACCACCCTTCCTTCTTGTGGGTGCCTTACTAAGGATGAGCTAACGTGTGAGTCCCTGGTCCCTGTCAGGACTGTTCAAATGTGCTGTACCCCACGGTCTCCTACGGGGACCCAGGCCACCTCCGAGGTAGCATGACTGAGTTTCCCTTTTCTAGTGTTCCACTCATCCCTGCTTCTTCCTAGATCTAGGTCTCATATTTACCTTGAAGTTCTGTGGAGTCAACGCTATCTCTTTTGCAACTTTATTAAAACACCTCCCAACCCACACTGGAGCTGTGAGTTTCCCGACCTGTCCCTGGATAAGGGGCTGGAGAAAGGCCCAGGGACAGATCCTAGCTCTGAAAAACCACAAGCCTTCTGCATTTGTCTATGAGGGTAAGGCTGGCTGTTTTTGGCAATCTAGGGCTTTCTGGTTCCACAGAAGAGTGGGATTTCCTTCATCCAGTATTTCTGTGAGAAATGCTCACATAACACTGGGCACGTTGACCTTGTAAACCTTATGGCTAATTCTGTTCCCCACCAAGGATGCTAGGAGGAAGTTTCTCACGTCAAGAATCTTCTGGATAAATATTCAAACTCTCCCAGGGACCACCTGACCTCAGTGCTCCTGGCAAGGAGAATCTAACAAAAGAAAGGACTTTGTTCAGAGACAGGAGGACACAAGCTGGGAGTGGTTGTGGACAACTTGAATCTCAGACATCGAGGGTGTTGAGACAGGTCACGTGCTTCAGGCCAGCCTGAGTTACATGGTGAGACCTAGCCTCAAAACACGAAAAACAAATCAAGAGAGCAAGTCTGAGAGGATGGGGGAAGGAAGAGGAAAGGGTCTAGGAGTCAGAGACTGGCATCAATGCCCAGGAAGCAGGCATGCAGGAAATGAGTAGAATGGCCCTTGTGGTGGTTTGAATAGGAATGGACCCCATGGGCTCGTGTATTTGAATGCTTGACCCATAGGCAGTGGCACTATTAGGAGTGACCTTGTTGGAGTAGGTGTTGCTTGTCGGAGGAAGTGTGTCACTGTGGGGCGGGCTTTGAAGTCTCTTATGCTCAAGCTATCCCCAGTGTGGTGTAGGACCTTGAAAGGCAGCCTGGTTTCTGGTTGAGCTAAGGTTTAAAACCCCTGCGACCCAGCAGGGGATAATCCTGCAAGGGACAGTAGGTGTTTTGCCCCCTCCTGGACACCAGGCTCCTGACACGAGGCTGTAGCTCTCCACAGGTCTGTAGCCATCTGTACTGGCTGGTTTTGTGTGTCAACTTGACACAAATTGGAGTTATCACAGAGAAAGGAGTTTCAGTTGAGAAAATGTCTCCATGAGATCCAGCGGTAAGGCATTTTCTCAATTAGTGATCAAGGGGGGAGGGCCCCTTGTGAGTGGTACCATCCCTGGGTTGGTAGTCTTGGGCCCTATAAGAAAGCAAGCTGAGCAAGCCAGGAGAAGCAAACAAGCCAGTAAGTAGCGTCCCTCCATGGCCTCTGCATCAGCTCCTGCTTCCTGACCTGCTTGAGTTCCAGTCCTGACTTCCTTCTGTGATGAGCAGCAGCATGAAAGTGTAAGCTGAATAAACCCTTTCCTACCCAACTTGCTTTTTGGTCATGATGTTTGTGCCGGAATAGAAACCCTGACTAAGACACCATCATAAGAGCAACGCCCCAAACCCCTCACAGGTTGAGGACTGGTCACCCGTAGCCTCAAGACAGCTCTCCATTTTAATGAGGTACCTAAAGGCCTGGAGGCTTAGCCAATAAACTCCCCTTCTCAGACAAAAGGTATTTAACCTCAGGCCTGCCCTGAAAAAGTAGGTACAGTTTTACTCATCAACACTCTCCACTATGACAATAAAGGCCTTAAAATGTGGACTGTCTCTTTTCATGGGATCTGTCATGGGGAACAATGGAACAGGCCTTCGTCTAAAGAGTTGCCCATCTAGTCTCCCAGAGAAGGCCTCTCACTGCTCCCAGCCATGGTCTCCACCAACCCAAGCCACCCACTGACAAGCCAAGGACCCCGGGAAAACCCAGATGGGCTCCTCCCCCACCTTTCCCCCTCCGCCCCAGGCTAGATCCAGCCTGCAGTCCCCACTCTGTTCTCAGCTCTTCCGAGGCATCCAGTGGCACCTGGGATGCCCAAGAGCCTGAGAACCAGACAGTCTGGGCCTTATCGCAGGCCTGAGACCCCTGAGCCGGCTCTGTGTAGTCCCCGTGACCCCAGGCCGTGCCCCCCACCCCACAGCCTGACACCTGCCCTGTGGCGGTGCCATGGGATGAGCATGGTCAAACTTCCCAGTGGCCGGAGCCCTGGGCAGACTCAGGACCCCACTTAACCCAACAGTGTGGCACACAGTTTTTCCTTCTGCTGCCTTTGGATCAAGATGTAGAACTCCTGCCTCCTCCAGAACCATCTCGTCTTGATGATAATGGACTAAACCTCTGAATTGTAAGCCAGCCCCAATTAAATGTTTTCATTTATAAGAATTGCTGTGGTCCTAGTGTCCCTTCACAGCAATAAAACCCTAACTAAAACAGTGACCACGCCACTGGGGTCAAAATCATGAACCACATATGAGCTTCAGGATTCTCATTGTTTTTATTCATCCAGGTATTATTGATCTCTATGTCTTTAGGTTTTTGTTTGTTTGTTTGTTTTTGTTGTTGTTGTTGTTTTGTATTTTTCAATTTGAGAAAAACTAGGGTCACTGGGGAGCAGGAACCTCAATTGAGAAAATGCCTCCATTAGACTCTCCATGGACAAATCTGTGGGGCATTTTCTTGATTGATGATTGGTACGGGAGGGCCCAGCTCACTGTGGGTGGTGCCACCCCTATGCAGGTGGTTTAAGAAAGCAGACTGAGCAAGCCGTGAAGACAAAGCCAGTAAGCAGTGTTCCTCCATGGCTTCTACATTAGCTCCTGTTTCCAGGTTCCTGCCTTGAGTTCCCGCTCTAACTTCCTCCCGTGATGGAAGGTAACCTGAAAATTGTACGCTGAGATAAACCTTTCTCCTTGCTGCAAGTTGCTTTTAGTCATGGTGTTTTGCCATAGCAACAGAAACCCTTACTAAGACACTAAGTCAGACTTTATCATATGTGCTATATTGAAAATATATCTCCCATCGTCAGATGAGGATACTATAAAGAAGCCCAGTATTTGAGGGGTGGAGGGACAGCAGTTTAAGGTCATTCTTGGCCACAGTGTGTACCGCCATCCTTGGCTACGGAAGACTCTGTCTTAAAAGCCGAAAACACTTTAGTGGCTTTCAAAGTTATACTGTTCAAGTGATTTAAAGATTAAATGAAAAACTGGTCTTGGTCGACTTATTTTTATCTAGAACTTTTCTTTAGTGAATGATTCATAAGAGTTTCTGTTTATTGTTTTGGGTTACTGACTGACATGATAAAAATGGGTCAAAAAAGGTCAAAGCTAGGTATGGTGGTGTAAGCCTATAATCTCCTTCCTTGGGAGGAGGAAGCCAGAGGATCAGGATTTCAAAGTAATTCTCAGTTATATGATAAATTCTGGGTCAGCCTGGGCTACATTAGATCCTCAACAAAAACGAAAGTCAAGGAAGGCCTCACTGCAGGAAAGGACCAAGGAAGTCAAGGTGTGTATTTTGACACAAACAGGATTTATTTTCTTGTTTGAGATTTTCTGGATTCTCAGCTTGAAGGAGTGAGGGGCTTTTTGCCTTCCATGTCCCCATTGGTTTTTGTCTTCTGCCTCAGTTCTACCCAGGCTGTTGAGTCGCACCTCTTTGAGGCTCAGCCTTCTCACCATGAGAACTTGTCCCCAGAGCTCTCCCTCTGAACTTTGCTTAGTTGTCCTGGCATGAAAAGCTAAGTGATTTGTGTGAATACCACAACTAAACTCACAAGTTTCTCATAACTCTTAAGCACTCTTAACTGTGGAGCCATTTCTCCAGCCCAAGGCAGAGTCTTCTCATTCCTACAGCTGTGCTGTGCACTCTAGGACAGCATGTCTGTGGGCTTCGAGCCAGTTCTCCTGTCTCCCTCCCATTGATTGTGCGTGCAGGATTACAGGTGCTAGGAATTGAACTCAGGTTCTTAAGATTGAGTGACAAGCACTTTTAACCTGCTGAGCCTTTTCCTGACCTTTATCTTTTGACTGTAATCGCAATGGACCATGCTTTGAGCTTTGTCCTTGTAAGCCAGGATACAGAGAAACCACAGAACTAGACCACTTCATGGGGAGAAAGGAAGGTTTATTAGAGATCAAACTGTTTAGGCTCTCTCCTGGGCAGAGAAAAGAGCTAAACGGTGGGAAAGTAAGCAGATTTTATGTCAATAGGGTGGGGTCTTTGAGTGGATTTGGGCAGTTTGGATTGACCAGGATCTCAATGCTGATGGCCAAGGGAATTGACCTGTTGACCTTTGGGGCCAATTAAGAAAGGTTCCTGATGGTTTAAGGGGAGCTCCTAGTAAATAGGAAACCACCTTTAGGGCTCTGTTGACCTAATAACAATCCTGTCTCCCCCTCCCCAAAGTTCTCAGTTTAGGACCTTGTCACTAGCGCTGCCATTTGGGGGGAGCACTTTGGATCTAACAATCATATATTACAATAAAAGTAAAGGCCCATTAAGAGGGAAACTATTTCCTTCAATCAAGAGAATAGAATCTCTGGGCAGGAGAGATGGCTCTGAGGTTAAGAGTGCTGACTGCTCTTCCGGAGGTCCTGAGTTCAAATCCCAGCAACCATATGGTGGCTCATAACCATCTGTAATGAGATCTGACACCCTCTTATGGTGTGTCTGAAGACAGCTACAGTGTACTTACATATAATACATAAATAAATCTTTGGGCTGGAGTGAGAAGAGAGAGAGAGAGAGAGAGAGAGAGAGAGAGAGAGAGAGAGAGAATAGATTGTAGTCCGTGGAGACCTAACATTCCAGTTGGGCCCATCATTCATGTGACTAAGGAACCTTAAGGTGGATGCTCAGGTTCACCTTAATCAGTGCTCAAGAAACAGGAAGAATAATTATCCCTTTAATGAGATAGTGTGCTGAGCAAGTCTCTGAATTACTCAGAAATTGGTTCCTTTTCCTTTCCCTCTGTTTTCTGAACCTGCTTTCCTTGTGCTTTGGGCTTTACTTTTCCTAAAGTTCCCTCCTTGCTGAGTAATTGTCTACATAAAGCTAAACTCCATCCCATCCCACCTTCAGGTGACAGATGTCCTTTCTGTCTTGCTCCTTTTCTTCACCTGTGTAGCTGCTGAGATTCACAGGCTTTCTCTTGTGGTTTGAATAAGATACCCCCTACCCCTTCTGCAGACTCCTCTATTTGAATTCTTAGTCACTGGGGATTGGAACTCTGATAGGTTAGAATGTTCAAACAGTAGTGGCCTTGTTGGAGAAAGTGTGTCAATGGGGGGTGGGCTTCTAGGGTTCAAAGCTCACGTCAGGCCTAGAGTCTCTCAGTCTCCCCCCCCCCCTGCCTCTGCCTCTCCCTCCCTCCCTCCAGATCAGGATGTAGCTCTCAGTTACTCTACACCATGATGACAATGGACTAACTCTCTGAAACTGTAAGCCAGCCCCCATTAAATGTTTTCTTTTTTTAAGACTTGCCTTGGTCATGGTGTCTGTTCACAGCAAGCAACAGAACAGCGACTATAAGAATCCTGTCCTGGATTTTTTTTGTTTCTTTTGTTTGTTTTTAAAACTCTAATAAAGTTGTAGTCAAGTTTCCTTTTGAGTCCATTCTTAAATTATTTTATTAATGAGACTAAGAGCCCAGGACTGGATTTCAGTTTCCCTAGTAACACGTGGTAACTCCTTTGGGACTCCCTCATTTTTGGAAGAACTATCATTGTTTTCTCCAGTAGTTATTTAGTGGGGGGGGGGAGGGAAGTGGGGGAGAGAAAATGGAACTCCTGTGTGACGTCAGAGAACAACTCAGAGTCAGTTCTCACCATTTACCATGTGAGTTCTGGTGATTGAACTCAGGTACTCAGGCAAGCAGATTTACTGAGCCATTTGGCCAGACCTTGTTTTCTTAATGTGAGCAGGGTCCCTAGCTACATAGACTGGGCTAGTTTGGATTTTGAGGCAATCTCCCACCTCTGCCTTTTAAATGCTGGGATTATAGATGTGCAGCACCATGTCTGCTCCTCAAAACAAACAAACCCAAGCAGGGTGTAATGGAGCTCCCCTGTAATTCCAAATACTTGGGAGGTGGAGGCAAGAGTTCAGGGTCAGCCTTAGCTATGTAACAAGTTCAAAGCCAACCAGAGCTAAGCAACATATTCTCAAACTAAAAAGCTATGGTAGGGAGGACCTGGAGAAAGCAAATCATGATTATAATAGTGAATGAAAATGTTATTTTAATAAAAAAACAGCCGAGCAGTGGTGGCACAAGCCTTTAATCCCAGCACTCGGGAGGCAGAGGCAGGTGGATTTCTGAGTTTGAGGTCAGCCTGGTCTACAGAGGGAGTTCCAGGACAGCCAGGGCTACACAGAGAAACCCTGTCTCGAAAAACAAAACAAAACCAAAAAACAAAAACAAAAGCAACAAAATTTTGTGGTTTTTTTGGGGGGGTGGGGTGGGGTGGTTCGAGACAGGGTTTCTCTGTATAGCCCTGGCTGTCCTGGAACTCACTCTGTAGACCAGGCTGACCTCAAGCTCAGAAATCTGCCTGCCTCTGCCTCCCAAGCACTGGGATTAAAGGCGTGTGCCACCACTGCCCGGCAAGCAACAAAATCGTATCCTGTCTAATTGACAGCATGTTCTCAATTGTAGTAAGAAGTGGAAATTAATGCACTTGGAGCCAATGCTTACTGTTTTAACAGTGGTTACTAATGAGCTCCAGTGAGCACATTGGCAAGACAATGCTAGGATTGATCTCTAGCAGAGGGTGCATTGTAATGGCTGCTGTTCTAGTCAGGGTTATGATAAAACACCAAGCCTGAGAGCAAGCGGTGGAGAAAAAGAATTTCTTTGGTTTATACTTCCACAGCACTGAAGAAAGTCAGGACAGGAACTCAAGCAAGGCTGGAACCCGGAGGCAGGAGCTGATGCAGAAGCCAAGGGAGGGTGCTGCTTACCAACTTGCTTCCCAAGCCCTGCTCAACCTGCTTTCTTATAGAACCCAGAACCTCCAGCATAGGCGTGGCCCCGCCCACGATGGACTGAGCCCTCCCCCATCAGCCTCTAATTAAGAAAATGCCCTACGGCTGGATCTTATGGAGGCATTTTCTTAATTGAGGTTTCCTCTTCTCAGATGATTTTAGCCTGTGTTAAACTGGCAAAAAACTAGCCAGTGTGTGGGCTCCTGAGCTGTTGTGGCAGGACCCATGATTCCATTCTGCTGCTGCTTTACTCCACGGGGGTTTCCCAAGTTCTGCAGCAGTACTTGGTGAGTATGTAGGCTCTGTGCATACCTCAGGAGTATAGCCTTGCGTTCCCTTCCCTTTAGCAAAGGACCCTCAACAATGTGTGCTATCTCCGCGACATCAAGTTACAGCTCGACTATAGTAAACTTTACTAAGTTTCTTAGTCTGTGAAAATGATGTTCAAGGACTGGAGGGATGGCTCAGCTTTAAAGAGCACTTGTTGCTCTTGTAGAATGTTAAATGTTAACGGCTCCCTCCAGGGTGGGGGCGGGGGGATGTTTCCTCACTGCAAGTGTTACAACTGTGCTCTGGCGGGGCACTGCAAGAACCCAGGAAGGTGGTGGCTGCCTGGGCTTGGAGGAGAAGCAGCAGAGACGGAAGCAGAAAACAGAGTTGACATAGCGTTTCTGGGGGCGGAGCTTTCCATAGAGTTTGGGCTTTTTACTCTGAATGGCTGGCGAGCGGGTGGGGGTGGGGGGCTGAGAGGGACGGGGAGGGGACGAGGCGGGGCAGGGAGCTGGGTCTGGCTAACCGTTGGGAAGTGAGAGTGGTCTGTGGGCGGAACCTGGCTGTTCGATTTCGGAGGTCCTCAGGGGAGGGGCCTGGCTACACATGAGCCTGCAGGGGCTTACATAGAGGACCTGGGTTCTGTTCCCACGCTCACAAGGTGGCCCAAATCATCTTGAATTCCAGATCTAGGGGATCCAAATAGCTTCTTTTCAACTCTTGGGACACCCAGGCACCCGCGTTGTATATATACATACGCATACCTGCATGCAAAACACCCATACTTATAAAACAAACAAAACTTTACAAATCTTTTTTTTTTTTTTAAAAGATATGTCTAATGGTGACTATTTTAGCAAAAGCAAAATTGTATCTTTTTCTGGGGATAAACAGATCCAAATGAGCCTGAGGGTGGAGCAAACCAGATGAGGGCAGATATGCTTGTTGGGCATAGAGGTACAAACTCTGCCACAATTGTTTTGGGCTCCTTTCTAAATAATTACAGAAGATCTCAGTGGCTCTGTATAACCCCGTCAGAGGACACCACAAGCAAGCTATGCTCTAGATGCTTCTTGGCCAGCTTTTCACCTCAGAGCTCAGAACTATGAAACCTAGCCGCCTAGTAACCATCCGTGGGTTACATCCGCCTAGTAACCAGCCTGTAGCCTGTGGCGCTTTCTCCAATCTTTCTTCCCTGAAAAACACGTGGTAGGGGAAGACCTCCCAGGCTTCCAGGTGTCTAGCTGTAAGCCAGTGACTATGAGGCCTTTCCTCATTGTGTAGAGTGCCGGTCCCCCACCCCATCACCCATAACCCCCACAGTTCCTCCTCTGTGACCCCAATCACCACGTGCAGGTCAGAAGACACAGGCAGCCGTGACCTTTTTTTTGCTGATTTCAGGCTTTTTTCTGCTTGAGTGGAGATGAAACATCATCACTCCTCCCACAGACGGGAAAGAGGTGCAGGTAGGGGTAAAGTGAGGGACACCCGACGCATCACTCGTGCTTCGCGCTGGGCGCTGTGTTCGGAGGGCGGGGACCG
Source organism: Rhynchomys soricoides (assembly GCA_019843965.1). Classification (NCBI taxonomy): domain Eukaryota; kingdom Metazoa; phylum Chordata; class Mammalia; order Rodentia; family Muridae; genus Rhynchomys; species Rhynchomys soricoides. Next base: position 1,047,846 of record JADRCH010000283.1, read on the forward strand.
GCTAGGCTCCCACTCGGTTGTCGGTTGTCGGAGCACACCACTCGTCCGCGCCCTTGGCCGCCGCTAGCTGCCTGGAGGAGGCGCCGGCAGGGGCCGGAGGCGCGCACTCCGCCCCGAACACCCAGGCTGAGCAGCGACTGGTCTCCTGCAGTGCTGGGCACCGCCCGCCCGCGTGGTCCTGTCCCCAGCACGGCCGACCGCACCCGCCCGGCCTGGTTCTGCGGATCAGGTGGGTCCTGCCGGGCGTCTGACACTGAAGCCATGGGCCACGCGCATGGGGAGGAGGTGAGGATGAGCGGGAGCACCGCTGCTCCGGCCCAGCCCTACTACGGTCCTTCCTTTTGTCCCGGTCACTTGATCGTTTCCTCTGTATCCACTTCTGAACTCTAGGCTCTGTTTCACCCTGAATGGTGTCGCTGCATCTGTTCAGCCTTCCAGACTAGGGCCTGCTGGTCTGCTTACCGGGTCGCCCGCCCCCTTCCCTTGGTATCGGAGAAGCAAATCTGGGCAGAGCAGGGCAGGGCAGGCACAGCAGGGCAGGTCCTCGGGACCACCGGTACTAACCAGTGAGTCTCGAAAAGCAGGAGGTGTCTTTTCCTGCTGCAGGGCAGGACAGGCGGGGTGGCTCTTTTTCTGGACAAGATGGGAAAGGGGTGCAGGTAGGGATAAAGTGAGGGACACCCGAATTTGAGAGATAGACTCTTAACAGCGAAGGAAGGACCAAGCCAAAACCAAGCCTCTGCAAAGTCTCTTGCACTAACTTTGTTGTGCTGGGTGATGGGAGGTAATCTCGTCACAACTTTTCAAACCACCCGTCCCCACTGCAAAGAGACACCATCCAGCATTTGAAAATGGCAGAGGAACTGCTCAACAAAAGACACATACACACACGTTTTATTATTTTATACTTATTTTATGTTAGCATGCAAAGTACTGCGTTTCATTACGGCATTTTCATACATATGCGATTGCACAAACTCTTGAAAATCATCCAAGAAACAGCAAAGCGGGAAACAATGTCAGGGCTGGGGGCGCGGAGGAGGGAGAACAGAGACTGGAGAGGCTGCTGTCTTCCTTGCTGCAGGGGCCAGGACAAGGATAGGAGGGTGGGGATGTCAGCGCCACTAGCTCCTCCCCCAGGAAGGACCTGCGACCCAGGGACTCTTATTTTTGTGGTTTTGCTTGTTTGGGCACTGTTGGCCTCAGAACAGATCTAACTGCCTCTGTCATTTGCCTGGAGGTAGATAGGTGTGTCTCAGGAGGCTGGAGATTCTGGGTGGAGCTCTAGTCTTGCCTGTCCTTAGTTGGGACACCTTTCCTTGTAGATTCTTCTTGGAATGAGAAATACCGATTCTGCTGAAGACCTCGCTCTTAGGCTCTGGGTAGGCAAAGGTGAGGGGGCTCGGCATGGCTCGGGGTATCCAGGGGTTGGGGCATCAGGATTATAGGAATCTTTGCCTTTTGACAGTGCTTACTATCTTCCTTATAGTTTTATGGTTTTTTGTTTTTGGTTTGGGGGGAGGGGGGGTTGTTGCTTCTTCCTGATGGGAGCCAATGCAGGTCCAAGCTATCTTTTTTTTTTTTTTTTTTTTTTTTTTTTTGTTTGGTTTTTCAAGACAGAGTTTCTCTGTGTAGCCCTGGCTGTCCTGGAACTCTCTCTGTGTAGACTAGAAATCCACCTGCCCCTGCCTCCCAAGTGCTGGGATTAAAGGCTTGTGCCACCAGTCACCGACCCAAGCTATCTTTTGCAAGTAACAGGTGATGGTGACTAAATGCAGGGCTGGGCACTTGAGATCACCTGGTTCCAGAGGCCTTGTGTATTGGCTCAGGCCCTAACTGGCCTAGGAGGGGTTCCTGGAGGCCCTGGCTCCTGCTCCTCTTACTAAGTAGAACCAATTCGTTCACTTCTACTTTCTCTGTTAGGAACTCCCCAGAGGGTGTTTTGGGAAGACCTCCTGCCCTCATTTCCTGTGATTAGGGCCAGTTTTCAGTGGGATTCGTGAGATCAGAAGGCGGGAGAAGATCAACTGATTACTGTCAATCCAGCCCCCCCCCCCCCCCCCCCCCCCCCCCCCCCCCCCCCCCCCC
>JADRCH010000283.1:1050033-1103184 GCA_019843965.1 Rhynchomys soricoides
CCCCCCCCCCCCCCCCCCCCCCCCCCGTGGCTGAACTTAACAGGAAGCATTCAAAGTCACAGAGCCTGATTGGCCTCCTTGCCCTGCCCTGGCCATACTGGGCTCTGAGCAGCCATTTTTGGAGTTTTCTGACACTTCTGGGCCAGGGGCTGACCATGTGTCTTATTCCCTGTGCACTTCTGGGTCTTAGTGAGACTTTTAGTGTACATGGGTCTCTTGGGTTCCCTAACCTAACAGGATAAGCTTGGCACAGTTGGCCGGATTTCTAGAGAAGGAAATCAAAGTTGGGAGAAACTAAGTCACTGGTTTCTGGGCACTCAGGAATTAGATCTAATCTGAGATTGGATTGCATTCCAGCCAGTCTCTAAGGCTCGTGCCCTTCCTGTTTGTTTGATGGGTGTGTGTTTGTTTTTGAGTCAGGGTTTTTCTGTGTAGCCTTGGCTGTCCTAGAACTTAATTCTGTGGCTGGCCTTTAACTCAGAGATTTGCCTGCTCTGCCTCCCAAGTGCTGGGATTAAAGGCGTGCTGTCTTAACCGGCTGTTCCCTTTCTATTTACCATCATGGCAAGAAAACAGCTAAGGAACAGATGCCATGGCTCTGGGGGGGAAGGGCTGGGGAAGAGTGGATGGAAGGATGCATTGGGTAGGGGCTGAGCTTTTAAACAGGTGCAGTTCAGGTATAAATACTATTTTGTTTGAAGTGAATATACTTTCTGATTATTTTTGGTACTTAAAATTTATTTAATAATTTTTAATTACACTCTAATTTACATACACTAAAATACACAAACCATAAGCATTTTTGGTTTAATGAGTTGGGTTTAGTGGGACGGTCCTTGTGTTTGGTCCAGGCTGGTCAATCATTTTCTGTGAAGTGGCTGAGGTCTTATGACACAACTTTTGCCAGGGGGATACAACACATTGAGTCCAGGGCAGACCAAAGTGCAGATACCACTAAAGCCCAGCATGGTGAACCAATGAGCTTTATTGGTGTTATATATGAGAATATGGGTGAGGGGTTACTTTTAAAAGGCAGATAGATGGAGCAGGAGGATGATGGTAAATATTTTAATTATTATTTATTTATTTTGATTTTAAAGCTTTCTCTTCTCTTCTCTTTCTTTTTATTTATTTTTTTGTTGTTTTGTTTTGTTTTTTGTTTTTCAAGACAAGATTTCACTGTGTAGCCCAGGCTGTCCTGGAACTCACAGAGATCTACTTGTCTCTGAGTGTTGGAATTAGAGGCATGCACCACCACTGCCCTATGATCGGAAAGTTTAAATTACTGGTGATTGGTAACATGCTGAAGTAAACTCCTAGGGACACTGTGTAGGGACAAGTTCACTTCTTTATTTTTAAGACTCAGGGATCAAATTTGTTCTAGTCATAGAGAGCACTTTGATGAATGAATCAGTATTTGAGGAGGAGGAAGGTTAGGGAGCTTGTAGCTGGAACATGCACTTCTAATTTCAGAGTTATATTGGCTGATGAGAATAAAGACCCAAAAGTTTACTGGGAATTGTGGGAAATGGGTACATGCTCTCTCCAGTTCTGGCGTGCCTTAGGGTCTAAGTTCCCCAACTGGTGATGGTCAGTATCCACAAGTTGCTTTGATCAGTGGGGACAAAGCTTTACACACACACACACACACACACACACACACACGGGGTGGGGGTGGGGGTGGGGGCAGGATATAATTGCCTCTTAGATATGGCTTTAATTTCCTCCCTGGAAGAATCTAGAGTGACTGAGAAGCAATCCTAGAAGAACCTTTTATCCTAAGCACAAGTGTGTTGGAGGCTCTAGGGGAATCTCTAGTCCCTTTAGGACCCAGTTGGTACATTAGGTAAACTGTCTCAAGACCTAAAGAATCACCGGTGTTCCTGATACATTTCCTCTCCAATAAATGCCAGCCACCACCAAAGCGAAGGTCCTAAGACCCATAGGGACAGAGAAAGCTGGGAGATCAAATTGAGAGACTAGCCAAAGGGTAGGCATGCATGGGCGGCCATCAGGAACCTCTCTGAGCTGCAGTGGCTGGTCATCCATTTTGTTCTTGTTTGTGACTCTCCTATAGGTGACAAATATGTTCTCTTTTGCGGGGTCTTCATCTTGTTGTTAAAAGAACTTAGAAACAGGTTCCAGAGGAAACTCATTTTATGAAAAATTGCAAGAAAAACAACAGGGTAAGCAAGTCATAAATCTTGTTACTGTTGGATGGAGCTGGATAAGTGGGGGATAGTCCGGCGTTTTGACATGAGGGCCAAGGTAGGCTCAGCAATGGAGATCTGCAAGCGTCAGTACAGGATGGGAGGTGTCAGCAGAGAAACACTGACTCAAACAGGGTCAGAACAAGCTTGCTTCCCAAAGAAAAGACAGATGAGGGTCTACCGCTGGTTTTGTGTGTCAACTTGAAACAAGCCAGAGTCATCAGAGAAGGAGTCTCAGTTGAGGAAATGCTTCCATGAGATCCAGATGTAAGGTATTTTCTCAATTAGTGATCAATGGGGCAGGGCCCAGCCCATAGTGGGTGGTGCCATCCCTGGGCTGGTGGTCCTGGGTTCTATAAGAAAGTAGGCTGAGCAAGTCTTGGATAACAGTCAGTAAGCAGCAACCCCATGGCCTCTGCATCAGCTCCTGCCTCAGATTCCTGCCCTGATTCCTCCAGTGATGAACTATTTTGCTAATGGTGTTTCAGCACAGCAATAGAAACCTTCACTAAGACACAGGAAAGGAGCAGTTAGACTTTTTATATTTATTTAAATTATTTTGAGACAGGGTCTCATTTAGCCTAGGCTGGCCTAGATTATATGTAGCCAAGGATGGTCCTGGATTTCTGACTTCCTGCCTCGATGGAATGCTAGGATTGTAAGTGTGCACTCTAGGCAAGACTTGTGTAGCGCTGGGAATTGAACCTGGGGCTATGTGTGTGCTAAGAAAAGACTCTACCATCTCCACCCCCAGCCTTATGGTTTCCACAGTTGGCAGTACCCATGTAAACAACTACCCAAAATGAGATAAAATGGTTTTTTTCAGCCTAGAGAGATTGCTCAGAAGTTGAAGAGTGTGTTCTGCTTTTCAGAGGATCCAAGTTTATATTTCTAGCACTCAAGTCAAGTCAGGTGGCTCATAAATGCCTGTGACTCCAGCTCTAGGGCATCTGATACCTTCCTCTACCTCTGAGGGTGCCCGAATGCTTGTGTGCACACCCCATATAGACATATACACTCCCCATTAACAATAAGAAATCGTAAAAATATTATCACCCTAGAAAATACTCATTTTCTTCCCCCCTCCTCCACCCCCATCCCCATGCAGCTATTTCCTGGCTTTGTTGCTCACTGTTTTTTTTTTTTTTTTTTGGCCTGATCCTAGACTTCATGTAAATAGAAGCAATCATATCTGGTTTATTTCACTCACACAATGTGTTAAGGTTCAATTGTAGTATGCTTATGGGTAATTTGATTTTTCTATTGTTAAGCCATTTGCTTATTTCTTCTCTCATTAATGACCAGGTTAGTCCTTTCCAGTTTGGGGCTAGGATACAAACACTCTTGTTAAAACCTTTTTAGGATGTTGGTGTTCATGCAGGAGTGAAATTACTCCTATAGCAGTGTTGTGAGAACTGGTGTGTGTGTGTGTGTGTACTAAAGTTGTTGAGATGTGTGTGTATATGTATGTGTGTATGTGTGCTCTATTCATGCACGCATGGAGTCCAGAGGAAGGTGTCGGGTGTCTTCCTCTCTGTCACTCTCCACCTACTTTTGAGGCGACAGGGTTCCCACCCTAGCTAGACTGACTGGCAGTAAGCCTCCAGGATCCACTCCTGTCTCTAGCTGTCCCCCAGCACTAGAGTTATGGGCACACTCCACCATGCCCACCATGCCTGGCTTTAAAATCTCACTCTTTATGCTTACACTGCACGTACTTTACCCACTGAGCCATCTCTCTGGCCTGACTGTTGGTGACAATATTCAATACGGATGGCTGAATTTATTTTAGCCGTTTGAGTGACGGCTCGACAATGTCACTGCCTTGCTGCCTTCCTTTTTCCCCCATTGAATTTTAGGTTTTGAAGGCGAGGGCATGAACAGGACAAGATATAACATAAGCTGGTGATATGCAGGCCTACTGTGGGTAGTTCTGGTGATATGCAGGCCCACTATGAGTTGTGCTGGTGATATGTAGCCCATTGTGAGTTGTGCTGGTGATATGTAGGCCCACTGTGAGTTGTGCTGGTGATATGCAGGCCCACTATGGGTTGTGGTTTGGAGGGACAGGGCCATGTGGTGGTTGAATAGTTGTTATTGGTGGTCAGGATTCAGGTTTTTCAGGTCCTTGACAACTCTTACCCAAAGAAATGAAAATGAGTTCGAGGCCAGCCTGGTCTGTGTAGTAAGTTCCAGGATAGACAGGGCTACCTAGAAATATCTTGTATCAAAACCAAATAAAACACAAGCAAAACAAAACATTAAAACCCTTTTGTTTGTCATGGTGGTACACACTTTTAATCCCAACGCTTGGAAGACTGAGATAGACTGATCATTGTGTGCTTCAGGCCAGCCAGGGTTGCATCATGAGACCCTGTTAAAAACAGTACAGATTAACAAGAAAGCCCACAAATAGTTAATAGATTTACAAAAGAATCAAGATAACTTTTTGGAGGTAGGATTGACAGTGGGGGAGGGGTGGCGTGGGGGGAGGTATCTGGAGAGATGGCTCAGCTGTTAAGAGTACTGGCTGTTCCTGCAGAGGACCTGAGTTCAGCTCACACACCCACAGTAGGTGGTTCATAGCCACCTATAGCTCTAGCTCCAGGGATCCACTACCCATTTTTGGTCTCCTTGGGGGACCTGCGCTTATGTGCACAGCCCCTCCCCCCATGCACATGTATACATAATTAAGAATAAAAGGGGGGGTGGCGGATACCAGGACATGTGAGAGTATCCAAAAGCCCTATTTTGTTCAGGGTTCCCTTTTATAGCATTCAAGAGAGGGAGGGTCTGATTACTGTAGGTGTGGTCTGTGTGTCTCTATTTTGATTTACAAATTAGGTCCTTTTTCTTATTGCAAGTGTCCTTTCCTATAATGTATCTAATTTTAACCCTATGTCCATCTAGGGGGATTCTTCCTAAAAGGCTATTAGGGTGAATAGTTTAGGGTGAATAGTTTTGCCTTCTTGCCCACTGAATCGGGGATTCTGTTCTTCCTGCACTTGAATGGAAATTGTCAAAAGTTGGTTGTTATCAGGGGTGCAGAAACTTCTGTAGCCTGGGGCAGGTGAAGGGCTGAGGGGTTTCTGAGGCTGCCCGGTGCAGAGGAGAGTTGCATGTGTGTGTGTATGTGTGTGTGTGTGCAGGTGAAGGAACTAGGTTGTCAAGTGCATTGTTGGGTGCTAAACTGTCACCCTCACTTGTCTCCTTCAGAGCAGCTTTAGGCATAGAGATTCCTGGGCTGTGTTACCAACTAGGATTTTCAGACTTGGTTCTTGTAGTCAATAATCTAGGCAGATTCAGGAATGTTCCGGGCTTTAAATATGACATGGGTGACTGGATGAATGATGGTGTTGGTTCCTGTAGCTGAGAGAGGGAACAGGAAGGAGGGATGACTGGGTCAGAGAAGGGAATGAATTGACTTCATTGTTAAGTGATGTCGAACAGTGCTGGGGGTCTGGGGGGACGGTGTAGGGAGGACGACAGGATGGGACAGAGGTTCCATTGGGCAAGTAGATTACCAAAATACACAAAGAGTGGAGGACAGAGTGGAGTGAGCCAGATCCTGAAAGCTGAGCCAGTAGGAAGCATTGACATTTTATAAAAATTACAATTACATGTATTGTATGTGTGTGTGTGTGCTCGCGGGTGAGTGCCTGCCATGGTGCCTGTGTAGAGGTCATTGGGTAGTTTGTGGAGCTTCTTTGTTCTTCTTCCCACCGTGTGGTTCCTGGGACTCTTGGGCTCAGATGCTCAGGCTTTGTGGCTAGTGCCTTAACCTGCTGAGCTAACTGGCCAGCCTAAGAAACTTTGTTTTCAGTCTCCTTACATAGCTCTGGCTGGCTTAGCAGTTGATACATGGACCGTACTGGACTTAGGCTCATAGATATCCACCTGCCACTGCCTCCTGAGTTCTGGTTTAAGGGCACACAGCATCATGCCCACTCAGCCTAAGACGTAGGTTTTTGAGGCAGGCTTTTTCTGTATAGTCTATATATTCCAGATTAGCTTCAGTCTCTCTCTGAAGCCCCTTGCCCCCATTTCCCAAGCACGCACCCCTCTTACCTGCCTAAGCGGGTATTTTGTTATATTTTATTGTTTTAATATTTATTTATTTATTTTTTTTGTTTTTCCAGACAGGGTTTCTCTGTGTAGCCCTGGCTGTCCTGGAACTCACTCTGTAGACCAGGCTGGCCTCGAACTCAGAAATCCACCTGCCTCTGCCTCCCGAGTGCTGGGATTAAAGGTGTGTGCCACCACTGCCCGGCTCCCTTTCTACTTTCATACCCTGTGCTCATACTTACACAACTAACACATAAGCACGGAACTACACACACATAAATATTAGAGGCTAGGATCAGCGTATGAGAGAGAAGGTGAGGTATTCATCTTTCTGAGCCAGGGTACCTCAATATAATATTCTTCAGTTTCATACATTTTCCTGAGAATCTCATTTTTATTTGAGGCTTAATAAGATTCCCATGTGTATTTATATACGCTGAATTTTTATGTCCACTCACCAGCCAATGGACAACTGGGTTGATTTCTTTGCTCTTATGAACAGATCAGCTGTCAACATGGGCAACTAAGGATCTCTGCCTATGTCATAGAGTCCAGGAGTGGTAGACCCGGGGCTTGTGGCTGTATTTAGTTTTGTGAGAAACCCTTGCACAGGTTTGCATAGTGCCTACACCAGTTTCTGTTCTCACCAGCAGTGAATAAAGACCCCTCTTGATCATATTCCTTGCAGGCATCTGTTATCATTTGTGATCTTGGTGATAGCCAATGACTAGGGCTGGAAGGACTCTTGAAGCTGTTTCAATTTTCATTTCCCTGATGGTTAAGGATGTTGAGCACACTAAAATACCAAAGCAAAGCAAAGCATTGGCCTTTTGTGTTTCCTCCTCTGAGAACTGTTAGCTCAGTGGCCATGTATTACTTGGCAGATTTTTTTGTTGTTGTTGGTTTTTTTGGTTTTTTTTGCTTTATTTTATTCAATTTTTTATATGGTGTAGAGAGTAACCTCGGTCTGAAGTACTATGTAGTATTCAGTAGTATTGCTGTACTATGACCATGGAAGGTCTTCTTCAACTTACTTTTCAATGTCTTAAAGTTTTCACCATAGAGGTTTATTCCTGAGCATATTATACCTTTATTTGTTTATCCTGAAGTTATTGGGAATGGAATATTTCTCCTAATACCTTTCTCAGCTGTTGTGTTAGAAAGGGGCTTATATCTGGACAAATCATGCCAGACCAACACAGGCCCATGAGAAGGGAGGGGCAAGCAGGGAAGAGAAGGAGGCAAAGGGGGAAGGGGCGAGGGGTCAGGATCTCTGCCTTTTATTCGGGCTGTGATGTAGATGCCAGGTAATCACACGTACCATCTTGCACAGGTGAGGAGCACACCTGGAGTGTGTGGCGATTGCCATGGCAACAGATGCAAGGGGATCCTTGTTTCCTAGGGGTGACTTCATCGCTAGATTCGGAGGCTGACCGGAAAGCCATTTCTAATGCCAACATCAGCAAGTTCATTTTTTGGTATATATAAAAGCTACTGGCTTTTCTATGATGATATTTCTATCTTGCAACTTTACTAAATATGTTTGTCAGATCTAAAAGTTTTCTGGTGGTGAGTCTGTAAGGTCTGTTTGGTTGTTTGGTTGGTGTTTTTTGTTTGTTTGTTTGTTTTCGTTTGTTTTTCAAGACAGGGTTTCTCTGTGTAGCTCTGGCTGTCCTGGAACTTACTCTGTAGACCAGGCTGGCCTCTAACTCCAAGTGCTGGGACTAAAACTGAGCCCCAACCACCAGATTTTAAGTGTAGGATCATGTCATCTGAAAGTGGGAACTGTCTGGCTTCTTCTTTGCCTACTTTTATTCTGTTAATTTTTTCCTCTTGTCTGAGTGCTCTAGCTAGGACTTGGGGCATTGAACTGAATATGAGAGAAGATGGTCACCCAAGGGCACCCTTGCCTGGCCCCAGGGTGTTTAAAGGAGATAGTGTTTCCTGTCTAATCTTGGCTACAAGTTTGTTACATATTATCTTTATTATGTTGACATACATTCTATCTGTTCCTAGTTCAGACTTTTTATCATGCAGGCACGTTGAACTTTGTCAAGTGTCTTCCTGTATCCATCCAGGTGACCATGTCTATCTTGCCCTATGTCTGTTTATGAGATGGGGCATATATATTGTTTTGCATATGTTGAACCAACTTTGCATCCCTTCGATGAGACCAATTGGTCACAATGTATGATCTTTTAACTTTTTTTTTTTTTTTTTTAAGAGTTAAGACTAAAATAATTATTTGTATGAGTGTTTGCCTGCATATATATATGTGTACCATGTGTGTGTTTGGTGCCTCTGGAGCACAGAAGAGGATATTAGACCCTCTGGAACTTGAGTTACGGACAGTTGGTAGCTGCCATGTAGGTGCTGGGAAGCAGATCTGGCTCCTCTATCGGAGAATGCTCTTAATGGCTGGGTGATTTCTGCAGCTCTATTAATAGTGTTCTTGAATTTTGTTGAGAATTCTTGCATCTCTGTTCATTAGGGAAATTGAACTATAGTTTCTTTCTTTCTTTCTTTCTTTCCTTCTTTCTTTCTTTCTGTTGTGTTTTTATCTGGTTTTGGTATCAGTAACACTGGCTGTACAGAGTGAATTTGTCAGTGTCTCTTCTTTTCTCACTTTGTGGGACAGTTTGAGAGGTACTGTTCTTAGGTCCTCCTTAAAAATTTGGAACTTGGGGCCGAGAGATGGTGCTCTTCCAGAGAACCAGAGTCCAGTGCCCAACACTCAGTTCATGACCATCTAACACCAGTCCCAGGAGGTCCCAGAGGATCCCAGAGGATCTGTCGTCCTCTGCTGGATTCCACAGGCACAGCCTGAATGTGTTACATGGACTTACATGCAAGCAAGACCACTCATACACATCAAATAAAATAAATTAATACAACAAAAAACATTATTTAAAAAAAAAGTTTGGGATTTAGCAGTGAATCCATAAGGTCCTGAGGTTTTCATTGTGAGGAGATTTTAAATTAATTACTGTTTCAATCTCAGTGTTTTAGGTATGTTTAAAATGTTTCAATCTTTTTTGTTTTATTTATTTTTGTTTGTTTGTTTTGTTTGTTTTTGAAACAAGATTTCTCTGTATAGCCCTGGCTATACTGGAACTGGCTCTGTAGACCAGGCTGGCCTTGAACTCAGAGATCCTCTTCCCTCTGCCTCTTGAGTACTGGGATTAAAGGCATGTACCACCAACACCTGGCTTATTTAAATTTTCTTAAGCTAGAGATTTTAAAAGAAATGAAGCAATATGGAGCTACAGGGAGTTAAGGCAAAGGTGGGGGTGGGGGAGTAGGGTGGAAAAGATTAGTAAGATCTAGGTTCATGCTGGGTTTGATGACACACACCTTTAATGTCAGCACTCAGGAGGCAGAAGCAGTTGGATTGCTGTGAGCTCCAGGGCAGCCTGGGCTGCATAATGACACCTGTCTCAATAAAATAAAATTAAATAACAGAAACTGTGTCGACATGCCATTGCTCAGAGCTCTTTATCAGAGCATGTGTGAATCTTTATAACCTGGACTTGTTATCTCATGTCTACAGTGTGTACCAGTCAGCTAGCTTTTGTTACAGTTGTGGTATGTAACAAGCTCTAAAGCTTTTTTTTTTTTTTTTTTGAGTGATGATTTCTCACAGAGGACGTAAGCCATAAGTAAGTTCAGAGCCACGGTTTTGTGGTTTTTCTCTAGTTGTCAGTAAACCAGAAGGTTCATTCCAGTGTCCTCTTATTCTGAGACCTAGGCTGAGGGAGCTGTTTCTGTTTAGTGTGTACTGTTTTTATAGCGAGAGATAGACCAAGAAAAAGGTGACTTAATGCCTCTCCAAACACCCTCTGTGGATGTCTGTCCAAGCATCCTCTCTGTAGATGCCTGCTTAAGCATCCTCTCTGCAGGATGTCTGTCCAAGCATTCTCTCTGTAGACATCTGTCCAAGCATCCTCTCTGTAGATGCCTGCTTAAGCATCTTCTCTGCAGGATGTCTGTCCAAGCATCCTCTCTGCAGACATCTGTCCAAGCATCCTCTCTGTACCAGAACATTGCCACCCTTACCCTGTTTCCACTAGTCACAGCTAGTCACATGACCAAGTTAAAAGTACAGATTTACTTCTTCTTATTCATGGAATCAGTACTTGGAGATAATCATCTAATTGATAACATGTTTGTTAATAAAATAGTTTCTTCATTATTTATCAAGGGTACATTTGAAGACCCCAGTGGCTAACTGAAACCTACAGGATTTTCTATGTCCCGTGCTTTCCTCTGTGGCTCCTTTGGAACCCAGGGTCAGTATCACTGTGATGTCACTGAAGTCAAAGCCCTGTCTTCAGATAACAAGCTGTGACTGTTTTGATCCTTCCCAGCATCTAGCTCTGTCAAGTGCAGTCACACTCTGACCTCACGCTTGTCTTTATGACGTCACCCCTCAGGACCTGCCCCAGCCTCAGGAGTTACTACCAGTCCCAGAACCCTCATAAACAGTGGGGATACATTGGACAGAGGAATAATTCCTGTCCTGGGCTGTTTTCATTGGGATGATACAAGATTTCATTATGTGAAGCATATTATACATTTGAAAACCCATGACTTGTTTGTATCTGGAATTTTCCATTGAATATTTTGGGCTGTGACTTAAACTGTGGATAACCAAACCCTTAACCTGTTCTTCAGCTTTCTACAGCTTTGTAAACAGGGCTCCTCTGTCAGGGGCTCACCCCTAATTGTTCCTCCTGTATTAGTTCACTTTCTGCCGTGACAAAATTAAGAAGAAAGGCTCATTTGGACTCAGACCTTTAGCCATTTCAGTCCCTAATTGCTTGGCTCTGTTGCTTTGGTGGTAGCCAGCACAGCAAAGAACATCCCATGCTGGCTGATTCCTCCTCTGCAGCCTCTGCTCCAACCTTGTATCTTGTAGTACATCCTGCCACCACAGTCTTCTTGGAAGGCACCAAGCTGATTGAGTATTTTGACCTTTCCATGAACGTGACATTCAGGGCTCTGCAAGGGTTGCACTTTAGCCTAATTCTTGACCTCTGTCCTGCATACTACCAACTTCTGCTCCAGCCTCAGGAATTACTGCAATTCCTTGGACTCTCTTTCCCCTGTTTACGGTGCTCCTTCACTTCCTCACACGTCTACTCATCCTTCAAGACTCCGTCGAACCATTGCCCTTTCCCTGACGTCTCTGCACTGCCGTAGGTGGGGGGTTAGGCATTCCTAGGCATCCTGCAGGGTGGGCCTCAGTTACATGTCTGCCCTGTGTCCCTCCTGAGCTGTGAGCTGATGCAGTTTGAGAGTTCAAGGTTGGTGCTATGGACCACAGAGTTCTTGTGCTGGTGAGGCCTGTGGAGAGCCGCCTTGGGCCTTTGCATGCCATTTTTTTTTTTTTTAAACTTGTATAAGTATCTTTGTTTACATGTGTGTTAAGTGCACTGTGTGTGTGCCTGGTGTCTGCATAGGTCAGAAGAAGACATTTGGACCCCTTGGAACTGGAGTTATAGATGGTTGTGAGCTACCACATGCATCAGGGAACAAACCTAGGTCTTTACAAGAACAACACATGCTCCTAACCTCTGAGCCATCTCTCTAGTCCCATGCTTCAGTCCTTGATGGCTATGAGATCTGAGTCCTGCACCATAGGTTGGCTACTAGGAACGTTGTCTTCCCTCCTGAGAGGAGGCTGGCAGGAGGCATTGAGGAAGTGAAAGAGTAGTTGAGATGTAGGCCAGACTGCTCACCATTTAGGCCAGAAAGGTCACTATTTAACATGCTTACTTACCCAGAATTATTTCTGAGAATCCTTCCAAATCTAAAAAGAGGAACTAAGGATAGACTGTCCAAGTCTCTAGCCAGGGTTGGGTTGATCTGATGTCCAGTCTCCACATGGAAACTGCAGAGCTTTGGGGTGCAGACTTGAGAGCCGATGTGGGAGTTTCCTGTGGAAGCAAGGTTCTACTGGGAGTAAGCTGAGCTGGAAGAGGAATGTGCAGTCGAAGAGAGGCCTGGAAGCTGAAGGAAGGGAGAACATGGCTTTCTTAGAGGCTGAAGAGAGACAGGCCCTGGGATAAAGAACTCACCTGACTACCAGTTGATTACATGACCTGTGGGGAAACTGGGGAGGAGTCTCAGAGTTGATCATCCAGAATTCTCTGCACATTGGACAGTTCTAGAAGGGAGATTGTGTGGTTCTGGAAGGACAGCAAAATAGGAATTGTTTCCCCATTTTCCCCATAGGCAAACTGAGGCTTAGAGTGCTCCTGTCTTGGCTAAGAATGCAGTGGGAGAAGTGAGTCACACAAGCCAGATCTTGAATTTCCAACCGTGCGGCTTGGAGCCCCAGGTAGCTCCAAGGAGAAAGCATTCAGAAGGCAGCTGCTGGGTCATAGAGCATTGGAGGAGGCTCTTGCCTGGGGGTTGGGGGGTGGGGGAACGGTGCTGGGAGATAGAGAAGTTAGGACTAATCTTGTCACACACACACAGCCCCCATGTTCCTGTCACCCACCCCCCACCCTGCCATGTTCTTGCCTGATAGCAGACCACCATACCTAGTTTAAGAGGTACTGAGAACCAAACCCTCTTGGATGTTGGACAAACACTCTACCAACTGAGTCTCAACCCTTGGTATTAACAAGACTTTCATTGGCACCCATGGGCCTCTCCTCAGGAGCTTTGCTCAGGAGGTCAGCGATTCTCAACCTGTGGGTTGAGACCCCTTTGGGAGTTCAACGGCCCCTGCCCAGAAATTCACTGTGGCTCTGCCAGGCATGCCATGTTCACACAACTTGCCTCAATCCATTCTTGAGTTCGTTAATTCATTCAGGGTTGATGGAGCCCTTACCGAGTGCTGGTCTCTGCACCTGCCTGTGGAGAGATGAGAATTTAGCTGGGGGAGACAGTGCTTAGACGTCTGAGTGTGCACCGAGTCTCCTAGGACATGTGAGACAAGTCTTGATCTCATCTGGGGTGACTAGACGGCTTCCTGCAGATGTGATCGAGTGACAAGGGATGTTCCTGAGGCAGAGGAACCCTCGGGGAGAGCTGACCACCCAGCCCTTCCTGTAATTGCTCCAGGATGCTGAGAGCTCTGTTGGCTGGAGGGCAGAAAGGAAGCCAGAGCAGGCGGCGAGCCTGGTATTGGTCAACTGCCTAGAGCGATATTATTAGTGTTAGGAGTACCCAGAGAACAGCTGCCTGCCTTCCCCCTTCTTCCAGAAGGTGGTGAGTCCTTATGTGGAAGTCCAGCTGTCCCTAGGAGGAACTTGTCTGGCCTCAGGTCAGGGAGAAGCCAGGACACTCAAAAAATCAGCACTTGGCTCCCCAAGGGAAGGAGCACAGTCTGGGGTTGAGGATAATTTCTACACAGCCTTAGGAAAGTCTGGTTTCATGTGTCAGACAGTACAGTGTGCAAAGGAAGGTTAAATCATATTTCTAAAAACAAACTGGACTGAGTGCTTGGGACGCCATCTTTAATATGTCCCGAATTAAAATCACCACAGAGGTGCTCAGTGACAGAGTCCAAACACCAAGCAACCCCCCACCCCCAGAATGTATCATTCAAAGACTGTAGTATAGACAGCAGAGGGAGACTCCAGCCCCAGGGCAGAGAAGGAACGAGTCTGATCTGGACAGTACACGTGACTTACTCAGTGAGTGATGGGTCACTGCCTTTAGGCTGCTTCCTTAGAGTTCAAGGCCACTCTGACTGACCTGGGCTGTGTCCCTTTATATCTGTAGGACCTGAGATGCAGAAGGGGGCATTTATCTGGTTTGTTCTAGTGGCAGATGGGGAGTTCTTGACACCAGCTGGGGCAGTAACCAAGTCTATCAATGGCGTTAAAGGCGAGGACTTCATGGAGCTACAGAATTCTGCAGGCCAGGGAGGGCCTGGAGCAGCCTCTGGAGGAGGGACTGAGTCTTCTAGGGAGTATTGTGAGGGAGCAGTGGACATGTTAATGGACCTGAGTTTCAGTGTCCCCAGTGTGAAATATTGCAGACTTTAGACATAGGACAACTGTGGTGCCACCTGTGGAGATGTGTAATAGTCACCAAAGACCCTGCTATTATATCCTGGTTTTGTCTTCTAAGGTGGTTTCCCCAAGTATGAAAAGCTAGTGGGATTAGAGTTTGCCATGCAGCCTTATGCAAGGAGTCTCTGTGAGGTTCCTTTCAATTGCAATCTCTCTGGGACACTTAAAAAACTGGCCCCTCTCTCCCCTTCAATCCTGGCCCAGTGCTGGGGAATGAACACAGAACTTTATACTTGCTGGGTAAACATCTACCATTGAGCTACATACTCAACCTCTGAATATGGAGGTTTAATTAATCAGAAGGAAAGAGGGCCAGGGATGCGGGTCAGTAGAGCACTTGCCAAGTATGCACAAAGGCATGGGCTTTGCTGCCAGCTCAGTGTAAGTGGTGTACGGTGGTTACAACAGGCCTGTTCTCTAAGCACTTGGTAGGTAGAGGCAGGAGGTCTGGGGTCATCACTGGCTACATAGCTAGCCTGGATACTGGAGACCTGGTTACAGAAACAGACAGACAAACAAACATAGTCCCCACCTTACATCTTCGATGTACACTGTTGAAGAAAGCCCACCTCCACCTTCTTTGAGATGGAATTTCACTATGTAGCCCTGGCTGGCCTTGCACTCAGATATCTGTCTACCTCTACCTCCTGAGTGCTGGGATTAAAGGTGTGAGCCACTATCCCCATTATATATATATTCTTTTAAACAAATAAATCTACCAAGCCACCCTAAATGCCCACATGGTTGAGGGCAGGCTACTACCTTTGGGGGATGAGAGTTAGGGACTCCTTCCTCATTCATAGGAAACACAGGCCCCAACAGTCCCAGGCAGGCATCGTGGAAGCACTGTGGTGTTAGCAGATGCTTGGTGACTGGTTCTTCCAAACATAACACCTTGCTGTGTGGTGCTTGCCAGTTTCCACAGTGTAAATATTCCACCCTGTCCATTTCTAGTTGCTGCCTGAGAACTGAGGAAAGGTGCAGGGGGGACCCACAGAGGTGTGCTATTTTCCATCTGTCTACATTCAATTGATAAAGGTAACTACCAATGATCAGAAAGGATGCGTTACTACTCCTTTGTTCTTAGCTTGATGCATTTGACACATTGACTTGTAACATTTGCAAATGTATCTAAATGAACTTTTATTTTATATGGCTTCTCATTCTTTAATTATTTTTGTCACACATATATGGATACATATTTTTAAAAAAGACCTACCAGAGTTCAGTTAGTATATGTGTTTGGGTCTGATTGCTTGGGGTGGGGGTCACCTCTCTGGGCCTCCTCTAACTTAAGTGGCTGTATTGAGAAGCTCCTAGATTGGGCCTCCTCTGTTCTCAGCCACTTTGTCACGATCTTTTGTTTGAGCCTAGAGTGGCAGCAGAGGTGGGGAATACACATTATAACCCCAGTCCTGGGGAGGTGGAAAAAGAAGAGAGATCAGGAGCCTAAGGCTGTCCTCACCAATATTAGAGGCCAGCCTGGGCTACAGGGGGCCCTGTCTAAGAGGGCGCGCACGCGCACACGCACGCACGCACGCACACACACACGCACACCTTTCGTTTGCTCTGTAATCCCTCTTGACACTCGCATGTTGTCTCTTTATTCACTTTATTCATTTACTGATTTAGATTCACTCCCAAGCATCCCTCTAAAGCCCACTAAAGTGTTGAAGCTCCATTCCCACAGTGGGAACTTTAAGAATTGGGACCCAGGTGGAGGGTGGTCTCAGGTCACCGGAAGTGTGTGCTTGATGGAACATTGGGTTCCTAGATGAGAGGAAAAGTACCAGCTCCCCCACCCCCCCCACCCCCCCGACACCAAGACCAGGTTCTCAGCACAAAGATTTGTCTGTCCCAAAGGGACAGAGGGCAGGGAATAAGAGATAAAGACAGGAGACCGAGGGCAAGGGAGAAGCGGAAGGGAACAATGGAAGCAGCATTTGGCGGCGGGGAGAAGGGGATTGTGGTAAAGGACTCTCTGGGTAGAGAGGAGACAGACTGGACCCATAGGCAAATGGAGGTTTATAAAGTTAAAAGGGAATACCCTGTGTTAGGATGAGGCATTTAATTTTGACTGGGCATG
Source organism: Rhynchomys soricoides (assembly GCA_019843965.1). NCBI lineage: Eukaryota > Metazoa > Chordata > Mammalia > Rodentia > Muridae > Rhynchomys > Rhynchomys soricoides. Next base: position 1,066,425 of record JADRCH010000283.1, read on the forward strand.
TTACTTAGGTGAGCCAGTGGGGGCTTTTGATTGCTGGAGTTCAATACTTTGATAGCTGGACCTTGATGATCAGCCTCAGGAGGAGGAAGTAGCTAAACAAGGGACTGGACTTTGGTGGCTCGAAATCTAAGGGTTTAGGAATGCAATCTAATGGTTTAATAAGGCGGAGAGAATGGGGGAAGGGCAAAGCCACCCAGAGCCATAAGCTCGAGTGGGCTGGTGTTCCTTCACTAGACCCTTTAAACTGTCCTGTGTTTTAGATAAAATGAAATGTACTTATGTGTATTCTTGTGTGTGTGAGCGTGAGTGCATGTGTGTGTGAGTGCAAAAACATCAGGGTGTGACAGCTGAGCAGCCACAGCAGTCAGGGGTGAGAGGATCAGGTGGTGTGATGGCATGACCACTGCGAATTGCATGTTGTGTGTTCAGAAAAGGCCAGAGTGGAATCTTGAGGTGTAACTTGGGCAAGCACCTCTGGTTCTCAGCATGTTTGATTTTAAATTGAGTTTAGCTCACTGTGTGTTCAGAGCCTTTCATTGTTGCAAACAATTTGTGGCCCATTCATTTGGTAAGACACTACTACGTGGGACCACAAACCACAGTTTAAGAAGCCATGTGCTGGACCACTGTGGGACATGCTCCACATCTGGCTTACCAGGAAATGGTTACAGTGTTATCTAGAGTTAATCAAGGCTTGTGCTTGCAAAAGGTCAGGTACAGGCTGCTTCAAACAGCCCTGGCTGAGGCTGTACTTCCAGGAGCCAGGGCTGTCTGCAGCCGTTGCTGTGGAATCGTCCCAAGGATTCCATTGAGTGTTCAAGGCAGCTGTTGCCAGCATGAGGGTAAGCTGGTTAATAGGATGGCAGTCATTTTGCTCACAGCAGTCAGGGCAGCAAGAGTCTTGACAGCTGTTAATTAAGGAATCAAGGTCTTCTTTTTAGGAGCAGGGGCATCAGAAGAAATGCCTGCAGTACAGCAGAAAGCACTCAGCAGCACTGTGACTTTGATGGATTCTTTGAACAGTGCTTAATATTTGCTCAGCGTCCCAGGGAGCATTGGGTCCCCTTGCCCTGCTTCCAAACAACATGGCAGAGACCCACAACTGAGTGACCTCAAGGATCAGGGATGTACTGAGTCTCGGGACTGGTCATTTTCCTCCTCCTTGACCAGTGGCTATTGCATACTGAATTCAAAATGGCCTCTGGTGTCCGTGGTTAGTCCTGGCCTAGCTTTCTGAGCTGCACCCAGAGGAAGCTGACCTTCTCAACAGTGCTGGGCATGCCTTTCTTGGAGCTAGCTGAAAATGCAAGGCTGTTTCTTTTGTTTCTAGGTAAGATGTGCTAGGGTCAGGGGACAGGTGATCAACCTGGGTGCCTGGCTCTACCCGCTGGGACCCAAGAGTCAGAATACAGCCCTGATCATTTACATATTGTCTTAGCACTCAGGGAACTGGTGTTTTGGTTGTTACTGTAAAATGACTCAAATTTCAGGGTTCTGTGGACCTGTGGCAAGGGTGCTGCTACCCTGGGACACTGCAACCTCTCTTTGTTTTCATTTTCTACCACTGCTGCAGGTACAGCTACGCCTGACTCATGACAGGGGCTGTGCTGGGACAAATTCATAGTGACTATAAAGTAAATAACATAAATAGAAAATTCGCCGAGTAAGGCTAGCTGGAGGAACGCCGTATGTGGAATATGTGTAAGGTCTTTGGTTTTGATTCAGGATTGGGGTCCAGCCACTGCCCAGTATTGCGATAGGGTTATCTTACTGCGTATTATTAACCTAGAAGTGATCCAAATCTGAAAAGCAAAGTGTGCTTCAACAGCACACGATTGGCATCTCTACCATCAGAAAGTTGAAAGTTTTAAGTCAGCCATCATATGTCTGGAAGCTTCTGGAATGGAGGCTCTGTCATCTGCAGGTGAGAAGCAGGGGTCCCGTACAACTGCAGACACTCCTTTTGAAAAGCAGGAAAAGAGCAGTTCTGGCCCTCACCTCCCATGCCCTAGAGGTGAGACACGGCTCCCTCCAGACAGAGGCTGGAGTTCACTCAGATGGGATTGGGTCCTGTATGGTTTGGGCCAGAGAAGTCAGAACAGAAACAAACCCGGAAGCAGTGCCTCTGACAGCCTGAAGTCTCTCTGCCGTCCAGAGCGTGAGTCTAGAAGCTCCACGGCAGCCCTCCGCATACCCAGCAGCCAGCCCCCTCATCCTGGTGTTTGGGGGCAGTGTCTAGGATTTCCTGCCTCTCCTCCCATGTAGTTTCCTTTTCCTGCTCTGCTGAGCTTAACATAATGTTCAGATTTACCATTGGGACATGGTCTTCACTGCCCGAGTTCTGCTCGCTGCTTTTGCAGATGGGCAAGCTGGGAGAGGGAGGTGGTGGTCCAGGAACCAGTTTACTCTCTCTATAGCTCAAGCTTACCTTGTTTTTCGTGGTAGATACCGGGCTGGCGGCACGTTTGAAATCTTTGCCTGCATCCCGGCAGCTAGGTGATAGGGATGGATAGTGCTCTGGCTTTACAAACAGGGAAAGTGAGAGACACAGATTAAGGAATGCTCTAGAACCACATGGGAAGAGAGGGGGTTGGGACTAAGACAGGCAATGAGATGGAGCACTCACTGCAGAAAGAAGACCCCCAATCCAGCAGGGAGAAAGGAAGTCCAGCCTGCAAAGGGGCGGGGCCTCTGCTGAGCCCCTCCACCCAGTCTCCTTTGGTCATCACAACACGGGCCCCAAATCTGTTCATTCTGTGCTGCTGGCCTACTATGAATGGGTGAAGTGTGGTAGCAAGGGAACCTTGAAGAGGAAGAGGATGGCCTGGGGCCTGGAGCTGGGGCTTTGGCAGGGACGGCAGAAGCTCTTTGGTCCCTTTTAGGCAGCTTATGCCACAGAGCCAGCCACACAGTGCTTACCTGTTGCTAGGGCACACTTCCTGTTTAACGTTGGGACCCAAGTGGAACTCTGAGTGAAAGATGAGGGTGTGGGTAGAGCTTCCTAACCAAAATTGTACCAGTTGAAGGTGGAAAGATACCAAAACAGGCTAAATTTTGCTTTTGTAGCTAGGGAAACTGAGGTGAACAGAGGTCTAAAGCATGTGAGAACCTGTCCTGGCTCCCATAGTTTGCCCGAAGTTCTGATACGAGATTATGAAACCGGCAGAGGAGTCCATGTCTCCACATTAAGCAGCTGAGGCGTTGGGGCTGGCACAGGTGTCTGCCTGGGCTGGGAGGAGACTTTTTGTGAGATGAGCTCTGTGATCAAATTAGTTCCAAGTCAACACAGCAAGCACACTGGAAGCCTCCTCTTCTGGCTGACGGGCAGTTTATACCTACCACGGGAGTGTGTGTGTGTGTGTGTGGGGGGGGTGGTGGTCATCAAGCAGTCAGTTGCACGTGTCCAGACAGTGGCCCGAGCACCAGCGGGAGTAACCTGGCAAGTAACTTCCTGGCAGTGAGTGGCTGAAACCTAGGGGGTAAGGAGGTGGTGGCTGGGTAAGAGTGGGGGGCTGACTCTTAACCTACTTCCTTTTCGGATGAGAACGAGGCTGGCCAGAGCCAACTTTGCTGTCCTGCTACTCTGCACTCGGATTTAAGGGAAGAGGCAGGGCGTAGTCTTGAATGTGCTCCTTCCTCGTGCCACAGTAGGGTTAGAAAACACTTAAAGCAAGGTGAGAGAGGTAGATCAGATGTAGGGCACATGCCTTCTCCTAGCAGCACACATACATGCACACCCCCCCACACACGTGCACACACATACATGCACGTGCACACACACATACATGAAGATAAAAACACACACATGCACAAGCACAGCAGAAATCGCTAGGGCTAGCTGTCTTTGAACAACCCGGAGCTGTGTGTTAATGGCCTTGAGTCTCCTTGAATTGGCTCCATGAAGGTTGCCAGCAAGTGAACGTGTGAGCCGGATCCTGGAAGAGACTGTGGGCCCCTCTCCTTGAGCCGAGTCTCAGTGAGTGTGGCTGTGGTTCTCCATCCCTTGTTCTACTTTCTGTATGTATCCCTATAACCTGACACCAGTGGAGTCACCCACTACATGTTGGCAGCTTTCCCTCCCTCTGGTTACCCATGAAGACTATGTTTTAAAGGAATATCCCAGGGCTTACCCCCCACATCTACCCTGCAGCAAGGTACCCTTCTTCCCATTAGAGCACTTTTTTTTTTTTTTTTTTTTTTTTGGTTTTTCGAGACAGGGTTTCTCTGTGTAGCCCTGGCTGTCCTGGAACACTCTATAGACTAGGCTAGCCTCGAACTCAGAAATCCGCCTGCCTCTGCCTCCCAAGTGCTGGGATTAAAGGTGTGCGCCACCATGACCTGGCCCGGCCCATTAGAGCTCTTAAGAACACTGCCACACATCTAGGCATCAGTGGGGCGCACTGCAGCACCCCCAAACTCTTCCTGGTAAACAGACAGGCTGGCTGCCTTCTGTTTAGTCCTCTTTTAAACATTTGTTCAGTTTATGTGACCTGGAGCAGGCTGGGGGTGGAGGCCTGCTCTTCATCTGGGGTTCCATCCCATACAGGACCTTCGCAGAAGCAGAAGGGACAGAAAGTTACCGACAAAGTAGCTTTCCAAGCTGCAGTGAATTACGTCCTGCAGGGAGAGGAAAAAATAATCCCTGTTGGCACCTCGTCTTTGTACTTCCTCTTTTTCTCTTTGGTTTGTGGTTGAACCTTCCAAACCAGACAGCTTCTGGGGAGGCTCATTAGAAGATTATTTTGGTTCCATTTTTGTTTAAAATTTACTTAAATACAGACAGGACAGCAGGACTTAGAAATAGAGACCATGTTGCCTGCCACTGGTTTCTGTTGGTGGAGCAGCTTGGACTGTGCTTCACTTGGCTCCTTTTGCAAAGGAACGACAGAAAACATGGCTCACATTTGTGCAAAGTCTACGCTGCTCTGTTACTTTCTATTTATTTCTATTTTGATCTTTTGGGTGTTGGAGAACCACCTCACTTATTTAAATATGTTTTGGTCTGGTTACAAAAGTCGTATATTCTTGTCACAGACCGTGCCAATGCATCGAGCAGAGCGGAAGCCCTGGCCACCCTTCCACAGGCAGAGAGAGACTCCCTCCTCCTTTTGTGGCCCCATTTCTTCTTTCTTCACCTTCTTCCGGTCGGTTTCTTTTGCTTCCAGGCTCACCTTCTCATTAGTGTTAGCATTTTAGGGGACAGCATGAGGGATTTGTCCAGTCTCTGCATCTTCCACAGGGCTTGGCACACAGTAGGTACTTCATAATTATTTATTGCTTGGAACAGGATCTGGTGCATTTCCAGTATTTAGAGGACACAAAAGCCCAGATTGGCAGGTGTGGGAGGTCAGGTACCCGAGGGTCTCAGGACTCAGCACTGATTTTTCTGACAAGTCCAGCAGTCTGGTGAGATTGGGGGAGACACTGTTCTGAGATTATATCACAGCATCTGGTTGCAGCCAGGGGTTTCCCAATATTTACAGAATGCTGCTGCCTGAGATTCTTTGGGGCACCTGCAGTTTGTATAATAAGTTCAGGATCAAGTGCAGGGGACAGTTAACATGTGAGTGTCACCAGGGCTGAGCCAGCACACAGATGCTAAAACTGTGTCCAAGGATGCCTACTCTGAGATGGATTCTGCCTGTGTTGTGTGGCTGCTATAAGCCATCCCTAGCCCATCTTTGAATCAGCAACTGGTACTTCCCAGTGAGCTTACTGGATGCTGAAAGTTGATGTTTTTTTTAATTGAGGAAGCAGGAAACGTGTTAATTGTGATGAGTGTTACAAATGGAACACATTGCTTAAGTTTAAGATCAATGTAACTGAGGAAGGGCTAGATAGAGTAGGAGTCCCTGCTCTTTAGAAATGTCTTTTAAGCCCAGCATGGTAGCACTCGCCTCTGATCATAGCACTTTGGAGGCGGAGGCAGACTGTGAGTTTAAGGTCTGCCTAGTCTATATAGTGGGTTCTAGGCTAGCCAGAGCTACATAGTGAGACCTGTCTTTTAAAAAAAAAGTTTTAAAAAGTTGAATTTATTTACTTGTATGTCTATCTGTCTTTTTATTTGTAAAATCTGGTTGTAATTGTTCAATGACCCAAAGGTGGGGAAAACATTTATTTATTTTATTCTGTGTGTGTGTGTGTGTGTGTGTATACAAATGCAGGCACCATGGTATATATGCAGGCAGAAGTCAAAGGATAACTTGCAGGAATCCAGGTATAGAACTCAGGTCAGCAGGCTTGGCTGCAAGTGCCTTTACCCACCAAGCTGTCTCGCCGGCCCCATCTCTACTTTCTCATGGAGATGACCCTGCAGCAGACAGGGTCTCTTGATTCTCAGAGTTGGAAGAGGACAGAGTCTTCCATGTGCCTTGGGCTCCTTTGGTGTCTGAGAAAGCTGTCGGGTCTCTTTGAGATTGTTTTTTTTATAAATATAAAGTAAGTAAGTGGAGAGACGAGCTGAGGCATATTGAACAGCAGATGAAAGAATTGATACTTGAGGCTGCCTCTCCACATGGTAGAACTGCGCTGGGCTCCCATCTGTACAGTGGACTGACCTTAGCATTTACCTCGCAGAAAATAAATGGGGTTGGGGGGAGAATCAAGTGAGAGTCACGTGCTCAGGAGCCCACCTGGAGAAATCTGAGTTGTCAGTGAAGAGTATTTGCAATGGCTGCTGTTACTATAACCATCCAAATTAATGTGGTTATATGAGCTACAGATCCTTGGATCCTTGGTCTTCAGACGTTTACAACCTAAAATGGGAGAGGGAACAGGCATGTCTGCCGCTGAGGGAAGAGGTAAGGGATGCTAAATTGATTCTCAGCCACAAGGCCAGGGGAATTCTCAGACTTCCGTCAGAATTCTCCATGCTGACCAGGCCCAATTGGTTCTGGCTTTGACCCTGATGAACACAAGTGAGCTCTGAACTTGTTCTCCTTTCTGTATGATGGAGCTAATAGAATGTGCTTCAAGGGGGCGGGGGTGTTAGGTGCCCTGCCCCTCCCTCAGTCTGCAGGTTAAATCAGCTAGTCATCCTGGGTCAGTTGGGTGCTGCACCCATTCAAGGAACGTGGTGAATACAATCACCTTCTTGAATCTGCTCTGTGACACAAAGAAGGTGAGCCCTGGAAGGTCTGTGTGAGCAGTTAAATGCTTGGGCCCCCTCCTATCTTATTGGTCAGATTAGCCACACAGCCTTCTTAGCCAGCCAACTCCAGCAGGCCAGGAATTGAAATCTTACCATGAAGGCAGAGAGCTGGAGATACCTAGTCAAACAATACTAAAAACTCTCCAGGGTTGGGTGTTCCCTTTTGTGCCAAGCTTGCTGACAACAGCACAGGAAGCTGAAAACTGTGTTGTGCCCCCCCCCCCCCAGCAGCCTTTTTGCATGGAAGGCTGGGAAACCACAGCTAGAGAAGAAAAACCCCAGCACTGCTTTTCAGCAGAGAAGAAAAGGTATTCAAGGGCTGTCTGCTGATACTTCCAGAGGAACAGAGGCCTGAAGCCGGGGGTAGAAGGTGACTGTGAGGGGGCCAGTGATACTCACTAAGAACTTGAGACCCCTTGAAGGGCCTGTGGGGAAGCAAGGAGATGGAGCTGGCTTTCTAGATGATTCTGTAGACCTAGCTGTGCTGAGGTTGGTAATGGGAGTGCCTCTTTCGGGTTCTGCTTGCATGGATGACAGGTCTCACAGTGCAGTGCCTCACCTTCCTTGTCCATGGATCACTGAGAGTGAAGCTCACTTTGCAGTGGCCTGTGCTTTCATAAGAAAGCCCAGAACAGGGCCTGGGGGGGAGCAGAGCAATGTGGCTGTTTCTGGAGTGTTTTCAGACACAGTTGAGCATGTTTAGGAAGATGACAGCAGAAGCCAGTCCCTAGTCCCTTCCTTGATCTCTGTGGTTTCCTAGGTTGTCTCATGAGGCAGTTTGGATGGCAGCATCATTAACTCATGTGGAGTTGTGCCCCATGGGTCCTTCCTTCCCTTCCTCCACACCTCAGTTTACTCACCTGTAAAATGGTGTAGCTCAGAAGATTGGGGGCATTGCTTGAGAGGGAAGGATTCCAGAGTAGAGGCTTTCAAGGTAGCCTCAAAATCCTCTTGAAATCCATGGAGCTCAAAGTAAACAGGTGAGCGAAGGTACTGGTGAGGGAGCCTCGGGACACTCTCCTCAGCAGGGAGATGATTGGCTTCATGGCCTGTGTTTCCCATTGAACATGGAGATCCATAGGACCTATGAGCTGTACCCTTGTAGAGCCTGGCACCTGCCAGGTGTTGATCCTGGTACAGAACAGATATTTACATAACAAATGAGTAAACAGATTAATGCTTAACCTCCTCTGATTTGCACCAGTGGCTTACAGATTTTTTTTTCTTTTATTATCATTTGCTAGACAAGTGCTCTACCACTGAGTTCTGCCACTAGCCTTCTGAACTAAATATATTTGTGTATGGGTACGGCATGTTTGTGTGTGCATGTACATGTGTGTGCATGTGTGTGCGTGTGCATGTGTGTAGTTGAAGGGAAAAGCTGTGGGAGCTGACTTTCTCCTTCTACCATGTAGGTCCTGGGGATTAAAATCTGGTCACCAAGTATGGCATGGCAGCAAGTGCCCTTACCCACTGAGCCACTTTGCTGCTTCTGTTTGCAGACTACTTATGGGATATGAGGAAGTAAGAAAGAGCTCTTGTCTTTGCCTGAACCCAGCATCCATTCCCACCAAGTCACTTGGGACAGCCACCAGAGTCCTTGGGGTTTCCTGCTGAGGGAGCCATGGCCCTGCGGCCATCCAAGGCTGTGGTCAAGGCTTGGGTAGGGAAGGTGATTCAGAAGTGTTCTGGGAATTGCTCAGCCCATGCCAAGGCCGGGCTAGCTGTTTTCAGGCCACGGGTACATGGTGGACTCTGGAGATACACAGAGAAAAATGTGCCAGAGTCTGTAAGGGAGAGTTCTGGAATAATCATCAATGTGAATGGAGAAACTGTTATTTATTGGGAACTTGCTAAAGGTACCTCTGGCAGCAGTTCATGGGTGCCATCTCTTTCCGATGTCTCAGAGAGTGGCTTTGCTATTCTCACTTTATGGACAGGCAAGAGAAACCAAGTCTTCAGAAGCCCTAGGTCACTCAGTCAACACCAAAGGCTCTCCTGGAGATGTAGGCTCCACTTCTGGCCGATGGGGAGATGGGGACAGTTTGTTCCTTAGGCACAAGGGACAGTAACACAAGCTGCGGTTTCCTAAGTACATTTTGGGTTCCATGAACTTTACAGATAGATTTGTTTATCTTCTTGGTAATTCAAAGACTAAATGACTTTTTAAAAATAGGATGTGGGGTCTTGCTGCATTGCCCAGGTTGACTTGAATTCCTAGGCTCAAGAAATCACTTTCTAAAAGCAGCTGTGATTATAGATTTGAGCCACAGAGCCTGGCTAAAGCATTCCTCCTACTCCATCTGCTCTCTTCCTTCTGCAGTGCTAGGACTCCAAGACCTCACTTATGCTAGGCAATTGAGTGTTTCAGGGCACTTTATTACTCCTGCTTTATAGGTTAGTAAACAGGCTCAGGGAGTGGATGTCCAGGATCACGGGGTGAGAAATGTTCCAGTACGTGAACAAGAGCCATCTCATCCAAGGACAGGCAGAAAAAAACATTCCCCAGTGGCCTGAATTTGAGTTATTTTGTTTGTTTGTTCATGGGGGTTTTATTTTTAAACTTTCTGCTCAAACCTTTTCTATTAGATACGAATTCCTGAAAGCTTTTTTATGCTTGAGTCAATTTATTAGAAGAGATTGAGCAAAATAAAATAGGAGGAAAAAAATCCAAGACAGAACAATCACAGGATTTTCTAGTAAGTTCTTAGATCTAAATATCCTTGTGCCGTACACAGCTCCCTTGGAGTCAGTCTGTCTGTCTCCCCCTTTCAAATCAGGCAAATTGCAGAAGTTGTAAGAGAGAGGTAAGAACAGCAGAGGTGCCAAGAGGAACGAGGTGGGGGTGTGTATAATAGTTAGCGCCCCTCACTTTGAGTCCAGATCTCCCCATGTAGACCGGGATGGCTTCAAACTCAGTGGTCAATGGCTGTTGCCCCACGAGTGCTGGGATTAAATGTCTGTGCCATCATGCTTGCCTGGTGATGGTTAATTGTGATTACCTGCTTGATGGGATTTAAAATCACCATGGAAACATGCCTGTGATTATGTCTAGGAGGAGGATACTTCCAGAAAGGTTGAATTGGACAGGGAAGAGCTACCCCTACTGGGCAGCACCATTCTGTGTGCTGGAATCTTGGGCTGATGACAAAGGAGAAAGCAGAAACCAGATGGATGGCTCAGGGGTTAAGACTGCATGCTGCTCTCACAGAGGACCTGAGTCAGTTCCCAGCACCCATGTTGGGCAACTCACAGTCTTTGACTCCATCTCCATGGGAACCAGCCATCTCTGCCCTCCAGGGATATCTGTATACTTACGAACACACACACACACACACACACACACACACACACACACACACACACAAACAAATAAATCTCCCCCTTTAAAAGAAAGCTAGCACCAGGCAGTGGTGGCACACGCCTTTAATCCCAGCACTTGGGAGGCAGAGGCAGGTGGATTTCTGAGTTCGAGGCCAGCCTGGTCTACAGAGTGAGTTCCAGGACAGCCAGGGCTACACAGAGAAACCCTGTCTCGAAAAACCAAACAAACAAAAAAAACAAAAAGAAAGAAAGCTAGCTAAGCATGGTCATTCATGTCTGTGGTTGTAACCAGCAACAACAGACTGTCTTTCCTTGCTTTTTGGTAGAAAACAAAACAAATATGCTACTCCAAGATCTGGGCCTCTGTGCCACCGTAGAAAGGACTCTAGATTTCAGCTGGCATCTGAAAGGACCAGTGGGCACTAAAAACAGACCCGGTCAGGTGTGCTGGTACAGACCTGTAGTCCCAGCACTTGAGAGGCCGAGGCAGGAGGATCACAAGTTCCAGGCTAGACTGAGCCACATAGCCCTCTTTCAAAAACTAAAATACAGCATGAGAAGACCCAGTCTGGAAGGGTACCCAGAGATGACACCATTGAGTCATACTTTACTAAACTATTTTTACAGGGAGCAATTCTGAGATGTCTCTTCCATCTGTCAGCTGACTCTCAACAGGAACAAACTTGGGCAAGTGTCTTAGTCAGGGCTTCTGTTGTGATGATACACCATGACAAAAAGCAAGCTGGGGAGGAAAGAGTTTATTCAGCTTCCACTTCCAGATCATAGTCCATCCATCACTGAGGGAAGCCAGGACAGGAACTCCAACAGGGCAGGAACCTGGAGCAGGAGCTGGTGCAGAGGCCATGGAGGAGTGCTGCTTACTGGCTTGCTTCTATGGCTTTGCTCAGCCTGCTTTCTTATAGCACCCAGGACCACCAGTTCGAGTATAGCACCATCCATAACGGGCTGGGGCCTCCCAGTCATAAATAAGGAAGTGCCTTACACCTGGATCTTAAGGAGGCGTTTTCTCAACTGATGGTCCCTCCTTTCAGATAACTCCAGCTTGTGTCAAGCTGACATAAAACTATCCAGCACTCAAGGCATCCCTGAGGTATGTGTGGAAGGAGCTGTTATGTTCCTCTGAAAGGGTGCTGCTCACATAGATATGAGGAGCTCTTGACTCTGGGGCCTTGCCCATGTTACCCAACCCCTGAGCTGCAATTTCCCTGCCTTGGGAAATTATAGTCAGGTTGCCCAATGACTGTGGTGAGGGCAAAATGAGACCATTATTAAGATTATCTTGAGGCTGGAGAAATGGTTCAGAGGTTAAGAGCACTTGCTGTTCATGCGCAGGACTGTGTTTGATTCCAAGCGCCACTCCCCCACCCCACCCCCCAACTTACAACCATCTGTAACTTCAGTTCCAGGGCATTTGATTTGACCACTTCTGGACTCTGGGCACTGTGCACATGTGCATCTAACATACAGGCAAAACACTCATGTGCAAAATTAAAAACATTACGTACACACACATATATATGGAGGGGGGATGGGAGAGAGACAGAAGAGAGAGAGTCACCCTGGCTGGTTTGGAGCCAGGATGGCCTTGAACTCACAGAGACTGGCCTCCCTTATCCTCCAGAGTGCCGAGATTAAAGACATGTGTCACCATACCTGACTTTTATTTTTAAGCATCTTGTGAGGATGAGCTTGGCCTCACACTGAGATATATGTTTTGCAATCAAACAGTTCTGAGTGGAAACAGGGATGCAACTGGCTGGTGAGTTCCCCATTCCTGAAAGCTGCAATCAAGGGGCTTGGGAAAGAGGGCTAGTGGAAGCCTGGGAGGACTGACCAGTTACCACTGGCATAAAAAGCATGAGAGACTTAAAGCAGGGATGGTGAATGGACTTTTTCCTTTTAGGTCATCTAGAAGGCTATGCTGTTTTTCAGCTAGGGGCCCAGCACTGAGACAGCAAGCAAGGTTGAGGTATAGGAATTGGTCCTGGGAGAACTGGCATCTGCTTGGAGGGACACCAAGAAACAGGCACAGACCAGACTGGAAATCTGTTCTCTAAGTGCTTCTGACTCTCGGCAGTTGTGCCTTTGACAGTCAGAGGCCAGATAAGCACTTGCTGCTCTCCTTGCATGGCAAGAGTGTGTTCTCTGCTCCCTCCTCCTGGGTGGATGCCTTTCCTCTGCCCAAAGACCGATGTCCTCCCATTGTTGATAAGTAGCTCTTCTGGCTCTGGGACTACAGCATGTCCTCCAGCTCTGAAGGAGCAGTGGTTGGTTCCAAAGCCCAGAACCTTCACTGGAGCCTAGCTGTATGTTCTAGGTGCCAAGGACCCTCAGGACTGCATTACAGACGTTCAGAAAGAAAAGCTGGCCTGTCCTTTGCATCTGGTAGGATTGTGGGAAACTGCGCAGGCGTACTACACAGAGGTTGCTGAGTGGAAGTGGAAGTGAGAGCTGGGACAGAACTGGAGACCTGCCCGGGTCTTTTCCCTGTGGAGCACAGTGTACATATCTTCTAAGGTGTCTACAGGACCATCTTCTTCCTCACTTACAGCATGAGGGGATTAGATTAATCCTAGGATACAGAGGAAGGTCTGTCTTAGGGCTGGATAGGGCAGGCGGTGTGCAAGATGTGTACCTATGTATTGCTATGGGCCAGTGAGATGGCTCTTGTCGGTAAAGGTGCTTGCTGCTAAGCCTGATGACCAGACTTTGATACCTGGGTCTCACACAGTAGCTGGAGAGAACAGAGTCTCAAAAGTTGTCCTTTAGTCATGTGTGCTGTGTATCCCCAAATATGCACACAAAAATGAACAAATGTGTAATTTTTCTCCTACTTTTTCCTTTTCAAGACAGGGTTTCTCTGTGTAGCCTTGAATGTTCTGGAACTCACTCTGTAGACCAGGCTGGCCTCGAACTCAGAGGTCTGACTGCCTCTGCTCATGAATGCTGGGATTAAAGACACGTGCTATCATTGCTTAAATGTGAGTTTTAAAAACTGAAAGAAGAAAAAAAAAGCCATAATTCCATTTTCCCAGTGAGAGTTGAGTGTCCTCTCTCGTAGACCCATGGGAACATATGCTCTTGACCACAGAGCTTCCTGAGTCTGCTGCCACCATCACTTCAGAAATGTTGCTATGATAATAGTCATGACCAGAAGCAGTCTGGGGAGAAAAGGGTTTATTTAATCTTACAACTTGTAGTTCAGCATGAAGAAAAGTCAGGTCAGGGATTTAGAGGCAGGAACCAAAGTAGAGACCATGCAGGAGTACTGACTGCTTACTGGCTTGCTGTCCCTGGCTTGCTCAACTTTCTTATATAGACAGGCCACAGTGGGCGGAGCTTCCCACATTAATCAGCAATCAAGATAATACTAGAGATGGTTGTGAGCCACCATGTAGTTGGTGTTGAACTCAGGACCTCTGGAAGAGCAGTCAGCCAGTACTCTTTAACTGCTGAGCCATCTCTCCAGCCCATGGAGGCAGTTGCTTAATTGAGGTTCCTCCTTCCTGAGTGACTCTGGTGTGAGTCAAGTTGACAGAAACAAACCAGTTGTAATAGGCTGGGAGCATCTTGCTAGAAATCTCTTCCCAAGGCTGATAAGGCCTACAAGCAGGTACTTTCCTGACACATGAAACTGCATGAGTGACAGCATTGGTGGAACTGAGCGCTGCAGGTAATCATGATGGCGCTCTTGGAGACAAAGCTGTATCCTTCTTGAGGACAAGCCCATTTAGTTCTTGATGTTCTGTGTATGTGGCTCTCACTAGGTGCCAGCTGCTGTGCACATTACCCATTCCCATTTTACAGATGTAACAGCGTAGGCACAGTGGCGTCAAGTAAGCCTCCAAGGATAGCATGGCTCCCGAAGCAGAGCCATGACTGGCATCTAGACCTTAGGTCTCTCAACCAGCATGGTCCAGCTCCTCCATTACCCTGAGACGTGGGCCTGAGACATGATCATCCCCATCACACAGGACAAGAAACCCATTGTGTCACTTTACCCCCTTGCGCTGCAAGCTTGCCTTTTGTGACCATCCCAAACAGATTTGAGATTAAACAAATGACAGCTAGCAAGCTTTGTGTTGGTAGTGCTCTCTGCTCTCTGCTCTCTGCCAAGAACACTTAATCCCCACATTCCCACAGAGGTAAGTGGGGTGGGAATTGCAGCCAGAAGTGACTTGGAACAAAGCCAGGGCTTCCCCACTTCGAGGCTGCAGCTGCCGCTTCTCAGGATGGACAGTGTGGACAGACCCAAGGCCTGAGGGTGGCATACCAAGATTCCTTACCTCTCTCCCCTTTGTCCCCTGTACCTGCCACACTGAGCACACAGCTGACCTGGGGAGCATCCTCTGGAGGCCCCCAGGGAGAAAGGGCAGTTCTGGGATGCATCAGGGGAGTATCCCAGCTGGGTGCGCTGACTTTCAGAGCACCTCTCATTATGTAGGGCCACATGGAGGGCAGAAGTGAGGGTTCTCTGAGGTAAGGGAGGGAAGCTGCTTCCTATGTTCTGAAGTGTGGGGGAGTTGGGATCGGCAGGAGGAGCTCTGTGAGGAGGAGCTGGTATGGCTCCGTTGGTGAGGAGCTTGCGGAGCATGCACAGAGCCCTGTATTCCATCTCCAGCACCGCAAACGTTTAAAGAGGCACCCTCCCCCCATTCTTTTAGCACCACCTATCAACTCTACCCTGATGCCTTTCCCTCTCCCAGTGGCCTTGGTCCCATGGAACACCACAGCTGTATCCTCCTAAGGAGTTCAGTCCTAATAAGGGATCCAGGAGAAGGAAGAGGCAGGGCCAACCCATGATCCTGGGGCCCTAGAGAGTTGAGGCAGGGTGGAGGTTGGGGAGATGGTATCAGAGAGTGCACCAAGCTTCCACAGGAAGCTTTCTGGAATTTTCCATCCTTAACATACACATGGAAAAGGCCCATTAATGAGACCTGCTTGCATATTCTAATCAAGTGGACAGGTCTGTGTAACCACTATCCAGACCAGAACTTGCCACCCCTAGGGAACCCACCGGCCCACTTGTAACACCATAAGTTTACTTGCATAGGACATTAAGTTGAAGCATATAGCTGATTCTCCTCTCCCACCTTTCAAAAGACAAGACTGCGTGTATCCCAGGTTGGCCTCAAACTCACTGTGTACTCAAGCCTGGCTTTGGAACCCTGTCCACCCAGCCTTAGCACTAGGATGATGGCCAGGCAGGCCCCGTCATATGCCTGACCTAGAGTGTGTCCTTTTGGGTCAGTCTCCTTTTGCTGAGTACTGCATACTGAGGTCCTCCTGTTGATGTGACCTGGCTGCAGCTTGCTGGTTTCTCACAGAAAGGATGCCACTGTGGCAATTGGTGGCAACTTCCCGCTTCTGATGGGCCTTGGGTCCAGTGTGGGATGTATCTGATGCTCATCCTTTGGAAATAGACTTGAGAGAATGACTGTGTCACAGGCATGTGTCCCTGTGGGTTGAATTGATGCCATCAAAGAAGATTTAAGCAAGCTATTAGGAAGAACTTCTAATCCCTGAAGGCTGTGGTCAGCTGGCTCCTGCCCTCAGAGGAGGAAGCTGTGATACTTCCTTCTGAGAACAGGAGGAAGAGGCTCAATTCCAGGCTGAGTGACCTGGGGCCAGGCCTTGACTCCTTCCTGTCTGGCATTTGTCTTTTCCCTGTCTTTTAGGGTTCCCAGACTTCCCGGCTGTGTCCCAGCCACGGGGGCCTTGAGTACCACCTCCCTGCTTGAGCCAATGTGTGCCGTAGACAACTTTTTGCTTCTGAGAACAATAGGCTTTTCAAAAAGCACAGCTGATGACAGGGTGCTTCTGTGCACACAGTGTGCAGGCCTAGTGTGCACACAGCCTGGGTTCTATCCCTTACATCACATAACTGGATATGGCGCACACCCATCGTCTTAGGACTGTAGGGGAGGCAAGATCAGAAGCCTTAGGTTGTCCTTGGCTACACAGTGAGTTCATAGGCTACTCAGGACCCCATCTCAAAAAGAAACAACAACAAAAAAAGGGTGGGCAGGGGTAAGCCTTGTTCCTCAAAAGAGGTATGGGTCTCTGGGGACGTCCCAAGTGCATATAATATAGTAAGGGCTTCTCTATGGAGATTTACATCATTTTCTAAAGTGCACTGTTTCACAAAACTGTGGCCTCTAGAGCTGGGTTGTGGAGGAAGAGGATTGTCTTGGAACCACATTTAGGCGTCTCATCAAAGTGCTTTGTCCATTCACCTACCTCTGCTCTGGGCTGTCTCATGCACGGCTCCATTGGCTGGCTGTTCCTGGGAGGTATCACTTGAGGTAGATTATATCTTACATGGCTCCCAGTTTTCCCTGGGACTGGGTGATGTGGAAGATGGTGACCTCTCTTGTGACTTCTGGCCTGGTTTGGTCCCGTAGTTTTTCCTCTTGATGAGGGAGTCAGAGGACCAGCCCAGAGCCCTGACTCTGCTTTGCCATGTAGACCTGAGTCAACAGCCCTGATAAACAGCCCATTTCCCGGGGCTGAGGGAACAAAGCCTGTGGCTGCTGCTGAGGGATCTGTCTGCCCACACCCCCCCTCTTCCTGAAACAGCTGTTTATTCTTTTGACAGGAGTTGGAACTCTGTACCTTCCTTTCCTCTGAGTCCTGCCTCCTTCGGCAGGCTGGAGCTCCATAGAACTCGGTGGCTTTGCTGTTTGCTTTGGAGGGAACGCAGCGGACGATGAGGTATGTTCAAAGGACTCGTGTCTCCCAGCCTTGGGTCACCAGGATCTACTGTTAGGTCACCAAATGGTTCCACTTGAGGGAGGACCCTTGCTCTCTTCCTAAGCTTTCCTTGGTCCCTTCTGTGGTTTTGTTGTCCTTTCTCCTGTGTTTCTGGGAACATGGGCTGGTGGGATGCTGGCTCGGGGACTTTTTAGCATTCTGCTTCTCTTGGCAGCGCCCAGGGCTATGCCAGTCAAGGCTGAAGCCTGGAGTTCTCTGTGTAGGGTTTGAGTTGACAGTGCAGAGACAGGGGCTGAGTCTTGGGCAGGGTATGGTGGGAGGGTGCTCAGCCTTTTCTGCTCTGGGCTATCTCATACGCGTCTCCATTGGCTGGCTATTCCTAGGAGGTGTCACTTGAGGCTGATTGCTTCCCACACGACAGTGCTCCCAGGGACAGCCGAGCACCCCCCTAGCATGTCTCTGCTGTAGAAAATGCTTTGGTGGTGGTTCCTGGAGGCAGCCTGGAAAAATAGTAGCTGACTCCCAACTTTAGACTTCCCGAAGGAGACTGAAGAATAGGTGGTGAGGTGTACCTCAGAACACACCTATAGTGGTGTGTGATGGCTCTGTCTGTGGATTTAGTCAGAGACCTGGCTCTCACTTTCCTGAATCTGTGTTTATTCTGACCCTAATGGTATTATATTCTCTCTCCCCCCCCCCTCTCTCTCTCTCTCTCTCTCTCTCTCTCTGTACATGTATGTGTACTTATGGGCAGGTAGTCATGAGCATCTTGGTGGGGGTTTTGGGAACCAAGCTGCAGTCTCTCTGTAAAAGCAGAAAGCCCTCTTATGCATTGAGCCATCTCTCCATCCTCAACCCCGATTCCAACCTTCTTAATGAAAACATGACTGGAAGCTAGTTTTTCTTCCCCCCCCATCAATTGTATCATATTTCTCTCCACGGGGAATTTTATAATAAAATGCTTTCCCCTTATCCTAACACTGCCCCAATGCCAAGAACAAGACCCAGAGGTGGACACTCTGACCTAAAATCCATTGTTTCTGAGTGTGTTCAGCAACCTCATGCCAGCCACCCCTTCATTCAAGTGTGGTCTCAGCCAGGAAACAGAGCCACAATGGCCATTGTCGATTGTGAGGCAGAAAGGCCATACAGGTGAGGACAGTCAACACCAGGCACACAAGGAGATCCTTGCTAACGGCAGAAGAATGATCCAGTCAGGACCCTAGCTCATCTGAGGAAAAGCTGACCCTACTTAGTGTTTGGCCAGTTTGGGGGTCAGTCACAACAACATGGCAATCCTGAGTAGCATGGAGAGATTTGAGTCTTCCCATGACAGTTGGCAGGGCCTTGGAGGCCAACTCCCAGGATGGAAACCCAGCCCCAGTGCTGTCTGCTGTGTACACGGGTAAGCTGATTAACCTTTCTGAGCCTGTTTCCATGTATGCAAAATGGGATTTATAATGGAGTTACATCACAGGATTGTTGTGGCAGAACTGAAAGACAGCTGGAGAATGCTTTAGCAGGGGCCTGGCTCAGGAAGGAAGCAGGTTTCAAGCTGACTTGATGGGGAGTGGGGGGGGCGGGGCACTTTAAGACAAAGAATTTAAAGTTGTAGATACAATATTTGGTAGGGAAGTGAACATGTAGACTATGAGAAGGGGTATATCATATTAGGTGAAAATGGCCAGGTCCTTAAAACACAACACTCAGAAATCAATAAAATGATGGAAAAGTTGGAAAATGGGTGGGCTGTGTGGAGCTGCATGATCCACGTGCTAAATTTTTGCTACTTTTAATTATGCCCATGCATGTGTGTCAGTGTAACGGTATGTGTGCATGTGCACAAGAGTCCTGGTGCCCTCAGATGCCAGAGGTGTTCAGTCCCTGAAGTTACATGATTGTGAGCTGGATGATGGGGATGCTTGGAGCCAAGCTCTGTCCTCTGGGAGAGCAGTGAGCATTCTGACCTGCAGAGCCATCTCTCCAGCCCCAGTATCTTCACTAAGATATTCTAGACCAGAGGTTCTCAACCTTCCTAATTCTGCGACCCTTTAATACAGTTCTTCATGTCATGGTGACCTCAACCATAAAATTATCTTCATTGCTACTTTATAACTGGTTTTGCTACTGTCATAAATCATAATGTAAATATCTATGTTTTCTGATGGTCTTAGGTGGCCCCTGTGAAAAGGTCACTCATTCAACCCCCATAGGGGTTGCAACTTACAGGTTGAAAACTGTTGAGTTATGGGTGGGAGTCCCGTGTTCACACCAGGGCTCATGGTACTGAGGGAGGCGAGACTTGGGAAGGTTGACCACACTCACCCCATGGCACTCCAGGTGGGTGTCAGGCTGTGTGAAGCCATGGGACACTGCCGGGGTGGGGTGGGGGGAGCATGGCCTGAGGTCCTAAGGACTACACAGAGCCAGCTGTCTGGTTCTCAGGCTCTTGGGCATCCCAGGAGCCGCTGGATGCCTCAGAAAAGCAGAGAACAGAGTGGGGGCCACAGGCTGGATCTAGCCCAGGGCAGAGGGGGAAAAGGCAGGGGGGATCCCAGCTGGGTCCCACAAAGGACTGAGTCTTTGGCTTGGTTTGGTAGAGACTGTGACCGGGAGCACTGAGAGGCCTTCTGTGGGAGACTGGACGAGGCTCTATAGACCAAGGCCTGTTCCATTGTACCCCATGGCAGAACCCAATGAAGACAGTCCATGGTTTTAGGGCATTTATTGTCATGGCAGAGAGTGGTGATGAGTGAAACCTTACCCCACAACCTTAGGGCGGGCCTGAGGTTAAGTACCTTTTTCAGGGAGGAGTGGCAGGGAAGGGGAGTTTATTGGCTAAGCCTCTAGGTACCTCATTAGAGTGGAGATGTCTTGAGGCTATATGACCATACCTCTAACTGTGGAGGGGTTTGGGGCATTTGCCCTTATATGACTGATGGTCAAAGACCTATGGAGAGCTGCAGACTCCCGTCAGGAGCCTGGAGCTCAGGAGCAAGGCAAAACATCTACCATCCCTTGTACGGTTGTGGGTCTCCAAGGTTTTAAACCTTAGCTCAACCAGAAACCAGGCTGCCTTTCATGGTCCTACAGAGAACCACTGTTCCAGTGGCATTTTCTTTTTATTTAGCATGTGTGTGTGTTGGGGGACACTTGTGTCATACATGTGGGGATCAGAGGACAACTTGTGGGAGTCACTTCTCTCCATTATGTAAGACCCCAGGATCTGAGGATGGAAGTCACTAAAGAAGCAAAGGGGGGAAAAAAAGAAAGAAAAGAAGAAGCAAAAGACAGATTCATTCGTTTGGTCTCTGTGGTAGTTGATGTTCATGAGTGGTTATTGCTTACTACTGAGCATTGGGCAGAGTTGTTTTTGCCTCATAGTTGGTTGTTAATGGTGTCTGGGATGGTCTCAGATCCCCAGAGTGTAGCCCTTATTCCTTGATAGGTAGTGCAGTAGGGCAGCTGGGCTGAGTGTCAGTTTGGGGAAGCACTGGAGGCTTGGCACATTGTGACCCCTGAACAGGAAGAAAGTAAAGCCTGGATGCTATACAAGGTTCTGGACCCTGGTGGGTAAGTGGGGAAGCTCCTTGCTTCCTCCTGCAGCCTTAGAGAGCTACCAGAGCTAGACAACAATTTCTCCAGACTCTAGGGGATCCTTTCTACTCTAGAAAGTGCTTAAGTTTTCTCCTGCCTATACTCTGATATGAATAAAATTCCATCTTGTGAAGGGACCCAGAGGCCCAAGCTTTATGGGGCCTGGTAAGCCAGCCTCTGTACTGCAGATACATTGGTTGGCTGAGGGGTCTATCATTAGATCATCCAGTCTAAGATAAACCACAGCAGCAAGGCCATGGCAGCAGGGTAAGCCCTTGTGCCTAAGGGATATAAATGCCTGGGACTAGTTTCCCATCCAGACCTGGGTAAGTGGAGAAGCTTGGAGGAGAAGCCTGGTGCAAATGACTTCCTTATGGACTGTGAAACTCTGCTTCCAGGGCAGGAGGCTGGCCCTTGGTCTTCTAAGAAGCCCTTGGTCTTCTAAGATGGCCTCGGCCACTTTCCTGCCTGATGTTGGCAAATGCCTTATGTGGGCACCCATGAGAAGCAGCAGCTTGGCTGCAGCCTTGCCTCAGATTGGGCTTAGCAGGGTTTCTCTCAGTCTGCACCTGGGGTCTTGGGTTCATCCCAGCTGCTCTGTGAGGGGTGTCATATGAGCCTGAGATTCTTGTCTCTGGTGAACACACAGCTCTGCATGCATGACTGGAAGCTCTCTCCTTAAGAACACTGTCATGGTTATAGCTGCCATTTGTGGAAAACATGCTGACTGCCTAGTACAGTATGCTTTGTAGACACAGTCTATTTCTGTCTTTTGCAAAGCCCCAAGGGAGAGATTTGTGTCTCTATATTAGACATGTGACAAAAGCTCAGGTTAAAGCAACTTCCCCAGGGCATACATCTGGGACCTTGCCGTGGTCAGAGACACCACCTAGTCTGATCTTTACCTGTAGTGCTGGATTAAAACACTCTTGGAGATAATGAGGGTTTGGGGACACCAAAGGCTGATGGAATAGGTAGAGGATTAGTACAGAGATGGAGTGCTTCCTTAGCAAGACTAGCATGGAGAGATCTATCACCAGAAGCGTGTGTGTGTGCGTGCATACATGTGCGTGCACACCAGATGTGTGTGTGCGCCAGTGTACATATGTGTGCGAGTATGTGCTTGAGTGGATGTATGTTTGTGTGTGTGCATGTGTGTGTGTGCACGTGTTTGTGTGTGTGTGCATGCGCTTGAGCATGTGTGTGAGCGCACATGTGCATGCACACCAGATGTGTATGCGTGCAAGTGTACACATGTGTGCGAGTGTGTTCTTGAGTGGATGTATGTGTGTTTGTGTGTGTGTGGACGTGTGTGTGTGCATGTGTGCGTGTGCATGTGTCTGCATGTGTGTTGTGTGTGTGCATGTGTCTGTGCGTGTGTATATATATGTGTGTGCGCATATGTCTGCGTGTGTGTGTGTGTGTGTGTGTGTGTGTGTATAGTTAACAGGCAGTGTCCAGTTTGCCATTCTATTGTTTTGTTTGCTTTTGTAACATTTGTCACTCCTGGACCCTCTTTAGCCTTTTGCCTCCCCTTCTGGAATGGAGGGTCCTCAGTGGCCTTGTTTACTCACATGTCTCTGTGTTCAAGAGCCTACTGGTATCCAGTAGCCTAGTCCATGGTGGTTAATGGGTCAGGGTCAGAGTAGCATTGGACTGAAGTCCCTCAGGACTCTCATTGATTTGTTTATTCTGAAAACATATAGGTGCACCTACCAAGCCTCCTGCAGGGCCTGTGGTCATTTGGACTCATCGTGCCTGCTCATTCATTGGGGAGAAAAAAGGCCCAGTGGCAAGAGTGCAGGTGGGGAGAAGCGCACTTCCTACGAGGTTTGGTTTCTTTGGCAAGTGCTTTCTCCCTGCCTGTCTCCTGCTCTCCAAGACAATGATAATGGCTTTTCCAGGGCCCCTGTGCATCCAGCCAAGGTTCACCTTACACCCTGATTAAGATGGAGAAAACAGGAGTGCCCAGTGTCTGCTCCAGAGAGGAATTGTTTGCAAAGAATATTTCCATCTGACTGCTAGATCTGTGAGGTTCTTTGAGAGGTGTTCATTGAGCCGTGAAGTGGATCCAGGAACATGGAGGCTTCCCAGCATGGCTCTGCCTTGTGTGATGCTACCAACACTGGTGTGTCCCAGAAGGAGGGATGCAGGTGCTCATTTGTGAACCCATGCAAGAGCCAAGTTCTGCTGGGTTGAATCTGGGAGTGCCAGGAGGATGGAGTGAGAGGTGACAAGAACATTAGGTCACAGGATCCCACAGTTGGCAAGAGGGCTCTAGGCCACCACAGGCTGGCTCGTGCTCTCTCTCTCTCTCTTTTGATTTATTTTATTTTGCTTTTCATGACAAGATTTCTCTGTGTGGCCCTGGCTGTCCTGGAACTAGCTTTGTAGACCAGGATGACCTTGAACTCAGAGATCACCTGCCTTTTCAGAGTGCTGGGATTAAAGGCACCACACCCTGCACTCTTTTCTTCTCCTATTTTTATTTTTTCCCAGATGTTTTTACAAATTATAGGAGAGACCACATATTCACTTTTAAAAGAGATAAACATACTTATTAGAGAGGCTGACCTCAGATCGACACATAAGAAATGACTATATTTTATAAACTCATCCACCTAACACATAAGATGTCTATTTTTATTTTTCCTCTTTTAAAAATTATTGTTGTAAGCTCACTGGGTCTTCTAAAAATATAAGTACCTACTGTATACGTCTTTGTAAAGCCGTGCAGTTAAGGGTTAAGACGTGTGAGCAGGTGCTTATACAGTAAGCAGAACAGCAGAGGAGAAGGTCCATATAAAGCCATTTCTTTACATGGGCCTTAGTGGAGACAGCATCAGCATATCTAAACCATGCTGGGTGGAGGCATTCCGTCCTCAGGGTGGGCTTCATGAGATCAATTCCTGATCACCTTGCTATGAATGAGTGGCTCCTCTCACACAGTAGTACAGCCTGAATTAGAGTTTGGGAAACATGGAAGCATTGAAGACTCTTGCTTTGGAAATGTCCCTGATCAAAGTGGCCTCTACAATATTCTGAATGGAACTTCTTAATGGCCTGTAGTGAGCATACACTAGGCACAGTTTGTGCAGGCTGCACAGGCCCTCAGTCATTTTTGGTGGGACCATTGTTTGGGTTTTTGTTTCTTGCTCCTCCTCCTTTATTATTGTTGTTGTTGTTGTTGTTGTTGTTGTTATGTCATCCTGGAGCCAAGATCCGAAAGAAGTCAAACTCATTTCTTACCTAATAGGAGAGATGGTCATCCACCAGTCTTCAGAACTGCAGTTTGAAAATTCTGAGGACACACAGAAGGACTTTTAGGCCACGCTGGCTGTCAAATGTCTCATTTTGGTCCAGAGAGAAAATCAAAACGGGTTTAAAAGACTGATAGGCCATCCTGGCAGCCCTGGCTTCCCTGGGAACCTGAGTTCCAGATTCTAGGAAGCATGCTGTGCCCGTTTCTAACATTTCACTCTGACAGCTTTCAGTTAGCCACAGCCAAAGGGCACGTGGTTCCAAGCCATCAGCGAAGCCCAGAAAGAAATGAGCCTTGAGAGTCACTTCTGATGTGAATTCCTGAAATCTACAAAAGTCACACACACCTACCAGACTAGTGAGGGTGGGGATCAGGAGTACCCATCTGGACTGCCTCTGGTGGCACAGGTGACTCTTGCTCTGTGTCCTGTCTCTTCCTTTTGGAAGAGACTTTGTATTTGATCCTAGGTGACTGGGGTTGGCTCACCCTTGCCTCCCAGGAAGCACAGGGCATCCTTGGACTTGATCAGAGAAAGTAAAGTTTGTCTGTCTTTGCAGCAGCTCTTGCTGGGCTGGGCTAGAGCAGATGGAGAGGCCTTGAATGTCCCTCATTTGCTTCCATTTGTAGAAGCTGTCTTCCAGAGCCATCCTTTCTCCAAGTGTTCTGAGCACTTTCGAAGGACCAGCCCTGGTTTCCAGCAGATCCTCCCAGAAGCCTTTTATGAACGTTAGTAATAAAGGCTAACATTTTGTAAAAGCATTTATCCTACGTTATGGCGCTGCTCTGAAATCACTGCACGCCCTCCCCCTCCCTTCTCCTAACCCCCTTTCTCTCCCTCCCTTCCTCCCTCCTAAGGCAGGCTCAAGATGAAACCCTGGCTGGGCTGGCAGTGATCTGCCTACTTCTGTCTCCAGAGTTCTGGGATTAAAGCCATGCATGTGTGTGTGTGTGTGTGTGTGTGTGTGTGTGTGTGCGCGCGCGCGCGCGCTTTGGCTCATACACCAGAATGCGAATTTGGCGGTCAGAGGACACCACTTAGCCAGTTCTCCCCTATTTTGGGCATCAGGCTCAGGCCATAGACTTTTCTCAGAAAAAGTTAACACACAGAGCCATCTCTCTGGCCCTTGTTTGTTATTCGGGATAGAGTCTTGCTGTGTGTAGCCCCATTTGCATCTTCCATCACTATTCTTATCCCCATTGTCAAAACAAGAAAACTAGTCTAATTTGATCTAGCAGAGCCCCCCAGTTCCCCACACCCCAAAGGGCCTATTCTGAAGCTCTGGACCCAGATAGGTTGAATTCGGACTTTGCAGCGCATGATTGCTTAACATCTATGGTGTGGCACTCTCACGCAGCTGAAAACAAGTGACAGGCACCTTAATGCTTATGCATAGAGATGCTCAGGCGGAATAGAGATTACGAAGATGAATTGTCAGTTGGGGCTGCAATGCCCCTTGAATTCCGAAAGGGTGTTTGATTTTCCAAGGTTTTTAGATACGGGACAAGAGCTGAGGAGCTGTAGCTTCTTGTGTAAAAAGTTAAGACTCAAGTCCCGATTTTCTGCCACAACCTCAGCTCTTTGTAATCTGAAACCAGGACTTCTCTGGCTCTCAGTCTTTCGCAGGGTGTCCTGGAGGGCAGAGTGTCCTGGAGGGCAGGGTGTCCTGGAGGGAGGGCGATGGAGTCTATTTCTTGATGTAGGTGGGCTTGGCTCAGAGAAAACTAAGGCTTGGGAAACTCGGTGACCTCTCAAGTCACTGTGAGCCAGGTCCATTACCTCACCACAGAATGAGGAGCTAATAAGAGAGAAAACAAAGCTTCCTGCAAATCAAGGGAGGGACCAGAAGACGTGTGGCCCAACCTGGCCTTGGCTGAGGCTTTTTATCCCCAGCACTGATCAGCTCCAGCCTGTAGTAAACTAGGGAGTCCATGGACAGGCTTCTGACAGGCTCACTTGAATGGGTATGGGGGTGACTCTGGTTGGGTGGAAGAGAATGTCAGAGAAGGAGGTCTAGGAAGTGAGGGGGACAAGAACTGGGTGGGGATCAGTTGTTGTCCTGGTCCCTCAGGGTCCTTTAAAATCCACAGCCTCTGGGCTAAACTTAAAGTGAATAAAGTGTGTGACTCTGGAGCTGTTCTCTCAAGGCCTGATCCAGGAGGAAGGCTTCTGAACCAAACCCAGCTAATTTACTCTAGTCTCAGCACTCAATTCTAGAATTAATCTGAAAGCCTTATGCTGCTCTTCAGATGTTTCCTTCTTCTGAGATAAGCTCACAACTTCTGTCTGAGTTGAGCTCATTAAGAAGCCAGCTCTGAGAAAGGCCTTGTATTCTTAGCTGCTACCTAAAAAGAGCAGTGAGATAGATGCTCAGAAGGTAAAGGCACTTGCTGCCATGCCTGAAGATCTGGGTTCAATCCCTGGGACACTGTATTAGTCAGGATTCCTATTGCTGTGATAAACACCATGACCAAAAGCTACTGGGGAAGGAAAGGGTTAATTGTACCTTAAGATTCTCGGGTCAAGCTCCATCACTGAGAAGTCAGGGCAGAAACTCAAGGTAGGAAGCCAGAGGTAGGAGCTGGCGCGGAGGCCATGAGTGCATGCTGCTTGGGCTTGCTCTCTGTGGCTTGCTCAGCCTGCTTTCTTCTGAGTTTCCTACCTAGCCTTGGGGTCTCTGGAATGCCACCCCAGTGATACTGTGAGTTAGAAGTTGGGGTGTGCAGAACAGAAGGCAGGGCAGAGTGATCAGTTAAGATCTACTCAGAGCTCTTTTTTGCCAGGCCTGGTCCTTAGGAGTGTGATCCTCTGGGTGATAAGGCCAGGCCCCATTGCCTTGTGAGGTATATGAGCCAGACAGAGGAGGCCTGGCTCCAGAGTGGATGGCTCATCTGTGGGCCAAAGGATTATCCCCTCTGAGCTCTTGGGATCTCAAAGAGCCAGGAAGTCTTGAGGAACGATTTCTCCTCAGACTGGAGTGCCGTAAGGGATCAAAAATGTTATGACAAACTTCCTAAATGTAGAACAACGACCCTCGGGTGTACACTACAATTGTTCACTCTCCTTGACCATTAGAATTGTCTGTCCCTACTAATACTGGAGTTCTGGTACTCTCTCCCCACCCCTCAACAGGTGAATAGGTCCTCTGAACTCAGATCCAGTTCTCTACCCCAAAGGCTCTGACATCTCACAGTCTCACCTCAGGCCTCTGAGGGCTCTGTGCATCCTGTCTTAAACCTTAGCCCACAGTGACACACCTAATCCAACAAGGCCATACCTCCTAATAGTGCCACTCCCTGGGCCAAGCAATACAAACCATCACATTCCACTCCCTGGCCCCATAGGCTTGTTCAAATGGGGGCCATACCTAGCCATAACATGATAGAAAAATATATTTAGTCCAACTTCCAAAGTCCCCATAGTCTATAGCAGTCTCAACAAAGTTAAAAGAACAAAGTTCAAAGTCTCTTCTGAGATTCATCCAGTCACATAACTGTAATCCCCAAAGCAAGACAGGAAACCAGCTGGGCAAACTCCAAACTCTGCATGTCCATGGCTGATGTCAAAGCAGTCTTCAGATCTCCAACTCCTTTTTCATCTTTGTTGACTCCAACGAACTTCCTTCTCCTGGGCTGGTCCCACTCCCTGTTAGCAGCTTTCCTCGGCAGGTATCCTATGGCTCTGGCATCTTTAAGATCTTGGGGTATCCAAGGCAACTGCAGCTTCATGGCTTCTTGTTCCAATGTCTGGGATCCATACCTGATCTTCTGGGCTCCTCCAAAGGGCTTGCATCACTTCGCCATCTCTGCCCTCTGTAGCACTCTAGGCTCTAGCTGACTACACTCCACTGCTGCTGCTGTACTTCTGTACTAGGTGATTATCCTATGGTACTGGGAAGTAAGTGCAAGCCATAAGAGTGAGTCTTCCTTCTTCCAATGTCCTTTTGTGGGCCTCCAGCAGAAGGTGGGGCTCAGATTAAAGGTGTGAACCACCATGCCTGGATCTAAAACTTGCTTTGTTCCAGGCTGACTTTGAACTCAAGAGATCTGCTTAACCCAGTCTCCTGGAATTAAGACCTAAGATTTTCACGGTCACTATGCTTCAAGATCTCTACGTCAAGATCTCCATGTCAAGATCCAAGTCAGAAACGAGCCTCCCATCCTCAAGATCTGGATCACAGGTGTGCCCCCCATTTCTGGCTTGTATGTAGTTCGTTCCAGATGTAATCAAGTTGACAACCAGGAATAGCCATCACAAACCCATTGTGGATGCTGCTCCCCACAGGCTCTCACCCCTTTATTGTGGCAGCTCTTGTCTTCATCTCCAGTGTGCAGCTGTCATGACCATTCTGCACTGTGCCTTCCGGATCGATCACCACCCTGAAGAACTTCTCAGTCTGTTATCCTCTTACATTTCCTTCACAAGCTTGTGCAGAATTTGCATAACACCTGAATAGCTCCTTTAGTAGTGCAAGTTGTTTGCTGGCTTGCGGGGTGTGGTGGGGTGAACCAGGTGAGGCTGAAATGTGGGTGTGGCCTTACATTACAAAGAGTCATTAGAGCAAGTCTTCAGTACTCCAGCAACAACAGAGTTGGCGAATGGGAGCCTCAGAGGTAACTAGAATTCTACAGAAAGTCTTACAGCTAGCTCCTCTCTTTCCAATGCCCACGTGGATGGGTCTCAGCATCCTTCTCAGAATATGAAGCCTCATTAACTGTGCTGGCCTAATTGGACATCCCAGGCTTGTGTACTTGACAGGTGTGTGTGTGTGTGTGTGTGTAAACACATGCCTCACTCAGCTCTAGTGAATTACACACAAATGCATCCTGTTAAAAAGGATGTGGGCAGATGCCTTTCCTTATCTTTGTTGCATCAAACATTTTATGTGTATGAGTGTTTTGCCTGAATGTATGTATGTGCACCACTTGTATGTGTGGTCCCCATGGAGGCCGGAAGAGGGATCCGTGAAACTGGAGTTATGGATGGCTGTGAGCTGCGATGTGGATGCTGGGAACTGAAACCAGCAGGTGTTCCACTGAGCAGTTAAAACCACAGATCTGTTTCTCCAGCCCCAGAATCCATCTCTCACTCCAGACTTAATTTATTTAATCCATCCCTCCCCCTCTGTTTTCTCCCTGCCTCTACAGGAGAAAATAATGAATGTCAAGGGAAAAGTAATCCTGTCGATGCTGATTGTCTCAACCGTGGTTGTCGTGTTTTGGGAATATGCCAACAGGTAATTATGAAGGCAGCCAGAAAGGTTGCTTCCATTTCCTGTGACTAGTGCCGAGTGACCAAGCAGGCTGAATGTAAGGAACTGAGCCATAAACAGGATTCTACTCTTTCTATGTTCCTGAGACCCGGATGGTCATTAAAACCACAGACCATCCAGGTCACTTCTGCCTAAGTAATGGTCCTCCTCCTTGCCATGCTCAGACCTTGAATTTCTGTAGGCTAGACCCAGAGAGAAAGTACATAAAGCCCAAACCATCATATCAAGTAATTTGTACAAGCAGAACCCAGAAAATTCAAGCCAGGCAGAGTGGTACATGTATTGAATCCTCATACTTAGAAGGCAGAGACAGGAGGATCATACAAATGTAAGACCAAGCTTGTTGACATAGTGACTTCCAGGCCTTACAAGGAGACCCTGACTCTAAAAATAAAGGGGATGGAGATGTGGCTCAGCAGCTAAGAGCACTGGCTGCTCTTTCAGAGGAGCTGGGTTTAAATCCCAGAACCCACATGCATGGTGACTCACAAACACCTGTAACTCCAGTTTCAGGGGTCCTACATTGTTTGCTGGCCT
The DNA here is from genome assembly GCA_019843965.1 of Rhynchomys soricoides. NCBI lineage: Eukaryota > Metazoa > Chordata > Mammalia > Rodentia > Muridae > Rhynchomys > Rhynchomys soricoides. The sequence goes on from JADRCH010000283.1 coordinate 1,096,300, forward strand.
CCATGGGCACCAGAAACACAAGTGGATCATATCCATATACTCACGGATACTCACGTATACTCATAAAATTGAAAAATAATTAAATAAAAAAAAAGATAAATAAAATTCAGGTAGGAATTCCACAAGAATCCAGCTGTGAGTCCCACAGTCCTTAAATATTTGTAGGATTAAAGGGACCATCCAAGTTGCTGGGTTTTGCTGCAAAAATACCAAGTTTTACCAATGATTCACTGGTGCCTGGCTTAAACCCTCTTCCTCCCTCCCTTTCTCCTCTGGGCTTTGGAAAGCAGGGTGAATGAACTGTTTCTCGGTTGTCAAATGCATCTGTGAATTAAAATCTAGGTGCCACCTCTGCTCCTGGAAGCTCTAGTGTCTGTGGCCTCAGGGGGAGATAACACCTCCACCAGAAAGTCCCTGCAGGCTCCTAAGAAAGAACACCGCCTGAGCCTGAGCTTCATTGCACTTCAGCAGGTCTAGAACCAACTGCACGAGCTTTCTCAGAAGAGTACTGTTTTCACAGTGGAATGTCTAGTGGCCCGAGAGTTCTTTGATCAGATTGCCATCTGATTTATCTCTTTCAGAATCTTGAGTTTGAAAGTCAGATGAGCCAGCAGAACTCTCTTGGCTACAAAATAAATACTGTATCTTTAGGTCCAGGAGTGGGAGGGGCAACCTTCCAATCAGAATGCAGAAGATATGAGTTTCAAGGTGTGGCAAACATGTAACTACTTCTGGGAAGTTCAGTTGTTTCAATTTGAATAGCTACTTTTGAGAAAAGGCCTGACGAAGTAGGGTGCCCACTTGAAAGGTCTGGAGAGTAGGTCATTTGAATTGAGGAAGCCAGTTCTATCTAGTAAGAGATGAGTCACTAGTTGGCTGTGGCAAACCTTAGGCTCTTGGGCTGAAGAGCGTCCTTGGCTAGACCATAAAGCCAGACTGCCTGGCTGGTCCTGGGTTCCCATTTACTGCCTGTGTGACCTTGGGCAAGTTACTCAACTACTCTGTTCTTCAGTTCCCTACTTTTAAAAATGGGGATAATATCCCAGTATGGTAGATCGTATGTGCAATCCCACACTTGAATGGTTGAGTCAGGAGGATCACTGAGTTAAAGCCAACCTGGGTTATGTAGCAAGCTCAAGGCCAGCCTGAACTACAGACTGAGACTGTTTTAAAATGAAAAAGAAAAACCCTAAAAACAAAACCATAGAAATCACAGATCAGTGGTAGAGCACTTGCCGAGCTTGTGCAAGGAATCCCTGCACCACCAATGAGTAAACAAGAAAATTCCCACTGCCTTCATCATCCTCATCTTGGTCATCTCTGTCATCATAGCTATGTACCACAGCTTTTGTGGCTTCAGCCAGAAGACTTAGGTAAAGGTGCCATCCTTGTCAGGCCCCAGGTGAAGCTTTCTCCTGGGTTTGCAGTCAGCCACCTTCACCCCAGATCCACATATGATGGAGAACAAGCAACTTGTAATTGTCTCCTTTTCTTATAAAAACACGAAATCCGTCATGAGGTCCCAGCCTTAGACTGTCATCTAAACCTAGTTATTTCCCAGATGTCCGCCTCCAAGTGCCACATCCTGGAGACAGGGCTTCAACAGACACATTCACTGCACAGTAGCAATCTTTGTTCTGATGGGCAAAACATGGCAGCAAGATTGTGGCATATAGAAGGAATGTCTCCAACCACTGGGATTGTCCAAGAGAGCATGCGCCTCTGGGGCTGGAACACTCGTTTGGATAACCGGCAAGCTCTGAACTGAGTTTGGTTAGACACCTTTGGTGTTGTCTAATTAGAGCTGTGCCTCTGTCTTTCGAGTAGCTCACAAATGAAGACATGGTGAGCAATGAGCTGGCTTAGTGGTTAAGACCACTTGCTGCTCTTCAAGAGGCCCTGGGTTCAGTTCTCAGTGCCCTCATGGGGCAGCTCACAACTGCCTATAACTCCAGCTCCCCGGGATGTAGTGCCTTCCTCTGACCTCCACAGGTACTGCATACATCGGCACACCCCCAGCGGGGGGTGGTTAGCAGTGGTTTATATCTTTGTTCTAAGTAGAATTGGATCTTGAGATCCTCTGCCTCAGGCTCCATGGAGAGCTCCTGTCTTCTGAATGTGCAAAGGTCACCTGGAAGCCAAAAAGAGCCCTTCCCCATAGGATGATACAGTGTGAATGGGTGAGATCCGTGCATAAGGAGCATGTGATTTAAAGCAGATGAAGGACATGGAGGTAGAGAGAAGACCGTGAGACCAGGAGGCAGAGACTGCCTGGCTTGGAAGGAGATTCATAGACATTTATAAAACATGTTCTATAGGCAAGGTGTCATCGTGGGATCGGATCAGGGAGGGAACAGAAGAGGTGGCTCTTTGACCTGTGCTTTCGAAGATTAGTGCATGCTTAAGTGTCAGTTTAGCCTGAATATCATCGGCAGATTCTGGGGGAAGATGGCAAGAATTAGAAAGAAGGCAAGTTGGTAACCATTAACTAAGAAACAACGCCCTGATGCCAGGCAGTGTTCTGAATGTTGAATTGTCCCTCCTCTCTCCTCACGATTGCCTCCTTTTCCTCGTGGTCCTCCCTTTTCTCTCTGTCTCTCCCTTTCTCCTCATTACCTCCCCCCTCCTCATCCTATGCTAAGATGTGGAGTTACTCTGCAGGCTCAGATATGGGGTCTGCACCTAGTTAGCACAATGACTTTGAGAAGACTCATGGATCGTCCCTGCTCTTCAGAGTGAGGCTGGGGACAGAAGTGGTGAGGATTCCCAAAGCCACGGTGTGTCAATTGCCTAGAACAGTGCCTGACAAGGCACCAAGGCACTGCATTGATACATTGATTTAGGGGCTAGGGACATTAGGGCTTGGACCTGGAGTGTGGGTCTTGGAGCAAAGCTGGAGGAGGAAGGAAGGCAGATGCTTGCTCCCTAGGAGGAGGCTTGAGCTCTGGTGTGGGGAGGAATTGGGGATTAAGAGGTAAGAGCCAAAGAGACCCTGGTAGAATCTGAAAAATCTATTACTATGAGATGAGCAGAGTCAGGCATAGAGCTTTTGGGCACAGTGCCTCTGCCCAGAACCAAATTATTCAGTATGGCACTAAGTCCTGCCGTTTTGAAACACTTCTCAGTATGTAGTCCTCATTGGTCATTGCTCTGCAGAGTGGGGAGGCCTCAAACTTGGCCTCTGCTGCTCAAGGCTGGAACGAGAGGCACCAAGCCACCACACACATTCCCCAGAAGCCTCTCTGGTCAGCACTGTCATGAGCCATGGCTGCCTTGAGCATTTCCCCATTTCCTAACTGTTCTACACACCAACTCTTTACGTTCATTGCTGTTCTCCAGCAATACTTCTGACAGTTCTTCATAGGCAAATCCCGGCAGGTCAGGTTTATGCTGCTGTCTGTTGCCTTCTCTGTTACATTGTATATTTCAGGGCTAAGGACCTGTCTGCCCTGACCTGCAGTAAGTCCCAGCATTTGGTGTGTAGGACATGCCAAGCAAGTCTTACAGAGTGACTGACTAGAGCTAGTCCCCTAAAGTAATCCTTGTCCCTGGCCTGGCCTTCTGAGTGCTGTTAAATCAACACCCTTGGGGTCTGCTCAGCAGAAGGGATCTGAGCTGAATGTGGCAGGCCACTTCCTATTGGGAAGATAAATCCTCAGTGTGAGAAAACTGGTCATGGTGCTTCAACCTTCCCCGCCTTCCTCATTGCCCAGCATCTGGGACTGTGGTGGAAGAGGACCTTCCTGTCATGTAACACACAGCTGGGTGACTTTAAAAGAGAGAAAGGGGAAAAAATTCCCCCAGACAAAAAACAAGAATTGAGAGTGTTTGGATGCCCACTTCTGTTCCTCAATGATTCTTGCGGGAATCCCCTGAAAGCCCAGCACTTAAGGAAAACCACTTCAGTGAAGCCTCGCTAAGAAGTAAAAGTATATGACATGTTTCTATTTCTTATTTGCCCTTAGCCCAGAAGGCTCTTTCTTGTGGATATATCACACAAAGTAAGTGCTCTGAATTCTGTGTATCTATTGGATGTCTCAATCGCTTGATCTTTTAGCCCCTGTAGTTGGTTCCCTCTCTTCAAGCCAGCCAGCGTGGTGCTCAGGCCACAGTGTAAGGAGGAGAGAGACCAGGAGAGGGAGGAGGATCCCTAGGGCCCTGGGGTCAGGGCTGTACTCTGCCAGTCCCCAAACTGGTCTTTAGAGAATAGTGACAAGTTATGCCCTCAGTTCTGATCAGGGGACTCCCCTCAAATAGTGTCATGGGGATCATTTTTGGTTGACTTAGGAAAAAAACCCAGGGAACTGGATGCTGTAGATTATACCTGCATTGCTGGTGCAAGGCACTGAGGGAGAAGTTATGTTAAGCTCTAGTTTCTTATCTTTTGCGTGGTGGCCAGGAAGCTCAGAAGAAATTATTCTTAGCAGCTTTCAGCACACTTGCCTTCATTGGGGTGTGAGTCATTCCCTGGTGTTACACCTGGCTTGTATCCTTACCTGCAAGGGGATCTTGGCCACACACTCAAACTCACTGCGCCCTCACTTCAGCTGTAAAGAGGAGACTAGATGTGAAACTTTAATTTGGGATTGCCAAAGTCATGTGAAAATATACACAGGGTAACCAAATGAATCAGTGGTGTTTCCTTGGTTGTGTGTGTGTGTGTGTGTGTGTGTACGGATGTCTGTAGTTGTGTTTGCCTAGGCATGTACCAGTGTGGGCCAGAGGACAGCTTAAATTATTCTATTCCTCTGTACCTCAGTTTTGGAGACAAAGTCTCTTACTGAACCGGGTATTATTTTTGGCTCCACTAGCTGGCCAGGCAGCGCAGGATCCGTCTGTTTCCACACCCCTGCCCCAGTAAGTTCCAGGGTTCTAGACTTGCACCACTCACTTTGACTTTTCTCTGAGTGCTGGGGATCTGAACATGGATCCTCATGCTTTTGAAACAAGCACTTCATCCACTGAGCAACCTTCCTAGTCACCAGTATTTCTTTTTTTTAATTAAAATTGTGTGTGTGTGTGTGTGTGTGTGTGTGTGTGTGTGTACATGTGCAGATCAGAGGATAACTTGGTTCTTTCCTTCTACTCATATGGGTCCAGGAATTGAACTGGGGTCATCAGACTTGGTGGCAAGTACCTTTTTTACCCACATAGACATCTTGCCAGCCTTTTTCTATTTCCTATGGTTTTTTTTTTTTTTAATTCTTGTGTTCTTTCCCGATTATTATAGGCACGCCATAACTATCAGACATTACCAGAGGCAGATGATGTCTAAAGTGAATTTCACAGCCAGGTGTGATGGGGTGCACTTCTTGTCTCAGCCAGAGGCCAAGTGGGAGGATGGCTGAGGTAGCCTGAGCTACATGCCAGGACCCCATCCAAACAGGGTCCCTAATGCTGTTGGCCTGTTCACAGTCACCTTGTTACCTCTTCCAACTTTCTCTTACCCGAGTCACCTGAAATCAGAGATTTTAACCATGATTACTTCAAGTTGGGGCTAAGACAAATTATAACTAGTTTCTTAGTTTTCTTTTGGCAATTTTCAGATTTCCTGAAGGTGTCATTGAGTGGTAAAAGGGATTTATTCTCAGATAAGCCTCTGTAATCCATGCATGTATACACATTTGTATACACACATGTATGCACACATGCATGCAGTCATTCTTGGGAAGGTTCTTTTGGTTGTTTTCATATTACCCCTTGTTACAGTCGCGTTCTGTTCACCAGGCTCTTGCATGTCTGTGGTCTCATTGGTCATTACAGATCCCTTCTTGGAAGGATTATTATTGATTACCCTTTTCAGAGCAGGTGGACCTCTGGACCACAGTCTCATGTGTCTGCGGGGTCTCCACCATTCTGACTTCCCTGCCCCTTACCCTTCAGAGGTCCCAGGGATAAGCAGAGTGCTGAGGGATGCCCGGAAGGGTGCAGCTGAGGCCCCTCAGGTCCATCCTCTGTCTTCTAGCTCAGCCGCCATTTGTATCTCCTTGTTTCATGAGCTGCAGCTTGAAGTTCACTTTTCCTAGTGATACCTGACCCTTAAAGTTTAGAACCCCCATGGATCTGGGCCTGCCTCGATTTCTAGATGTGTTTATAGTCGTTTTCATTTTGCAGAATTCCAGAGGTTGGTGAGAGCAGACGGCAGAAGGACTGGTGGTTCCCGAGATGGTTTAACAATGGGTAAGGGATCAGGATGGGTTCCTAAGTCCCTGAAACCCACAGAGGCTCCATCCCTCCCTCCTCCCTCAGTCCTTCTGGCTCACTGGACTCACTCCAGGAGTCTCTTCATTGCTGTTGTTGTTGTTGTTGTTGTTGTTAGCTTCCATTGTTATTGTGTGTGGTGTGTGTTTGTGTGTATGACATATGTATGACTGCAGCTGCATGTGTGACACAGTACACATAAGAGGTCAGAGGACAGCTTTTGGGAGGCAATTCTGTCTTTCCAGTGTGGGTTCTCAAATTCAAACTCAGATGATCAGGCTTTCATGACAAGCAGATTTACAGGATGAACCATTCACCAGTTCAGAGGACTCTAACTTACAAGTGGAATTCTGAGTCTTTTCCCCCTTCTCTCCCCCTCCTCCCTGCTCCCCCTTCTTGTCTACCTTCCTCTCTTCTTCCTCTGCCCTTTTCTTTCTCCAGTTAAGGGCTTAAGGGCAAATTTAGGCTGAAGTGGAAATTTCAGAATAGACAGAAAGCAGAAATTTTCCTTGGACTGCTGCTCTAAAAATCTCCCCTGCTTCTGAAATAACCAAGGGTTCCAGGGTCATTGGAGTCTTGACCCCTGAACTGCATGCTGGCCAGAGAGGTAAATGCTGCCCCTTTATCAGAAGTATGTTGTCCCGCGCTACGGTCTCGCCAGCAAGAACGACGCGGCACACATAG
>JADRCH010000283.1:1108184-1135497 GCA_019843965.1 Rhynchomys soricoides
GAGGGGGAAGCTGAGGGGGAGCTGAAGGGGATGCTGAGGGGGTGCTGAGGGGGGAGCTGAGGGGGTGCTGAGGAGAATGCTGAGGGGGGCTGAGAGGGGTGCTGAGGGGGGAAGCTGAGGGGGAAGCTGAAGGGGATGCTCAAGGGGATGCTGAGGGGGAAGCTGAGGGGGAAGCCAAGGGGGGAGCTGAGGGAAAGGCTGAGGGGGAAGCTGAGGGGGGAGCTGGGGGGAATGCTGAGGGGGATGCTGAAGGGGTGCTGAGGGGGATGCTGAGGGGGGAGCTGAGAGGGATGCTGTGGGGGTGCTGAGAGGGATGCTGAGGGGATGCTGAGGGGGTTGCTGAGGGGGGTGCTGTCTGGAGTGGGTAGACCTTTCTCACTCGGCTTTGGCTAAGAAACTGAGATCTGGGTGCTTAGAAGCAGACTAAGCACTGTGGTAATTGCAATGGAAAATAACCAGTGGAAGGTGAAACATAAACACTGGGTGAAAAGGACTTTACAGGCCACATAGGATGCTCCTGTGGAAATGACAGGACCAGGGTTGAGCCAAGAAAACTCTCTCTAGATTCAGTTAAAATGTATCTGTGAGGTAGACATTATGAGCTAGGAGATCACGTGCCCAGGAATTCACTCCTGACACAACACGTGTTTATCAGAAACTAGGACATGTTAGCTGGTGTTTTCCAAGCTGCTGCTCACTACCCACTCACGTTCACAGAAACCAGCTGAAGTATTAAGCATAAACAGGCTTTTAAAACAAGCAAGGAACTGTGGAGTTGGCGCAGTGGGTAAAGCACTTGCCAGCTAGTGTGAGGACTGCAGCTAAGACCCCTGCAAGCCATGGGAAGCCAGATGTAGTGGCCTGCCTGTGTGATGCCCGAGCATGAGGGTGGATACAGACAGTAGAATCCCTGGAAGGTCATGGGTCAACCAGGCTGGTTTAGGAAGTAGGAACAAGAAACCCTGCCTGAAGCATGGTGTGAAGTGAGGACTGTCACCTGTGATTGTGCTCAAACCTCCACATGTGTGCTGCAGAATCTGCATGTCCACACGCTACATACACATCACAGTCACCTACACATAACATTGAAGTAAAATAGATGATCAAGGTGCATACCCTAAGGATTAGTGTTAATAAGTAGTATTTTGTTTCTGTGTCTCTGTGTGTGTGTTTGGATGTAATATAAACTATTTCCTCACTTGATTACAACCAAATCTGTACTTCTTGCCACAAATTATGGCTTTAAAAACTACTGGGTAGGCACTGTGTTGGGGACAATATGGTACATTTAAGAAGTTCCTGATCTCAGAACTGAGGTTTCGTAGCTCAGTAGCAGAGTATGTGCTTAGCATGCATGTGACTCTGGGTTTATCCCAAGGACTTATACAGAAAGAAGACATGGAGGAAGGGAAGAAGGGGGTGGGGGGTGGGATGGGCAGGAAGTGGGGAGCAGGTAGAGGAAGCAGGGTGGGGGGAGAGACTTCATAGTCCTAGGGGAAGTAGATATGAAACTCATATTTGCTGCAATTATTAAGGTCATGTGATCAGCTGACTGGAAAGATGTGAACAGAACTGCCCAGGGTGACTGTGGGGCCTGGGAGTCTTGTGACTGGTGGTTCCCGAAGAAAGGGACACTAGGAAGTGCCACAGGCTTAGGACCTGAGAGGTGGCACTGTGTTGTGTAGGTGTTAAGGACTTCTGGGTGGAAAGCCTCAGTTGCTCATGAGCTTGGCTGAAGACAGAGGGTGAGGTGTCATCAGCCTACAGGTGGCAGGGAGATCTGCAGTCGTAGATGAGGTCATGGGGGAGAGAACAGCACCTTGTTCTCTGTGAGGGATCTCAGGCTCTGGAGAAACTGGAGATGTTCTGGCAAGTCCACTGTGTTCTCAGGACAGGAGATTCATGGCAGTTTGAGACTGAGAATCCCATCCTGCCTGTATCCTTCCATAGGGTGGGCATGGGGTAGCTGCCTGGGAGACACGATGAGTGTAAAAAGTTGGGAGCATTACAGCTTCTTAGATATCTAAGATGCTAAGCCTCTTAGACAAGGATGAGGTCCAGGAACTAGACAGCTAGAGATGGCTGCTGTGGAGATGAGATCCAGGGGCTAGACATTAGAGATGACCACTATGGGGATGAAGTTTCATGGTCTAGACAGTTTTGGGGATGAGGTCTCCTGCACCTAGACAGCTAGAGGTGTCTACTCTAGGGATGAGGATCAGGTGCTAGACACTAGAGATAACCACTTCAGGGGATGAGGTCCCCCGGGCTTAGAGATGGTCACTGGGTACCATCTCTAGGACGGGACAGTTTTACTGTGGCATTTGCACTGTGAATTACTGTGGGCAGAGGGAAGAAATAGGCCATGGCCACCTCCTGCCCCATGTCACTTTGAAATGAATGGCAAGCACATGTACATGTATATTACTTGAGGGCTGGGAAGATGTCTCAGGCAACGATGTGCTGCCTCGCAAGCATGAGAACCCAGGTTTGATGCCCAGAATGCATTCAAAAACAAACAAACAAAACAACAACAGCAAAGCCCACCAGAATCCAGGTGTACTGCCACTCACTTGCAATTTCACACTGGAATGAGGGGACAGATGATCAGCATGACCCTGGTCAGCCACTCTATCCTAATTTGTGAGTTTTAAACCAGTGAGAAACCATGATTATTCTCTGGTCCCCACACTGGACACTCACACCTACACGTGCACACACAAATATTGGTTTGAAGGACCGTCACCACAATAAAAGGCACCAAAATCTATTTCTTGAATGGTGAATGATGAGATGAAAGAGCGAATCAGTTTCTAACTGTATCAGCTTACCCTTTCCTGTAAAGTACCACAGAGCCAGCCTGGTGCAGGGCACACCTGTTTCCACATTGTGATCTCTGTTTTCTGTCTTCGGGTTCCCCTTGGCCATTCGCCATTCTTGCAGTTCCCTCTTCCTGTCACAGGAGGTTTTGGCATCTACACATCAGATCCTCTTCACACTCTGTTTCCCATGATGCCCCTGTCCATGGATGGTTCTCACAGCTGTGTCTTTAGCCCGGGTGTCTCTGAGCCCTGATTTGCACTGACCTGCCTACCTGCCATCCCTTTTTACCCACCTCAGTGGGCACCCATGGATTTTTCAGTTCTACCCACCCTTTTCTTTTTCGTTTTCCGTCTCAGTGAACAGTTCAGTCTGAGCCTGGGAGAATTTTTCCGCTGTCCACCAACACTACAATTCTATTATCAATTCTCGCTGTTGGATTCTTTCCACATCCTCTCTCCCTTCCACAGCCACCTCCCCTGTTTGTACTGACATGAGCTCTCTATTGGAATTCTACAACTTGAGGGATGCATGTTCCTCATCTTTTCTCAGTCTACAGTGTGATTCGTAAGAATTTTAAATATCGATTCATTTGTGTAGGACAAGGCACGCATGTGTAAGTCAGAGGACAACTTGGAGTTGGTTGTCTCCTTCCACTGTGTGGGTTCCTAAGATCAAACCTCAGTTGTCAGGTCACACCACGGAAGTGCCTTTGCCTGCTAAGCCAATACACAGAATTGTAATACTTCTTCTAGCTAGCCCTTAGGTGTCATTAATGCACCTGTGCATAAAGACATACAGTTGGGAACAAACTCCAAATAACCCAGAGACCCAGATGCTTTACTGCAGGAGGTCTGTGATTTTTCCAGAAGCTTTTGCCCCTATGGTAGATCACACAGTGTTGAGTGCCTCATGCAGAAGGGAGGGCATTTGAGTGGCTCATGGCCGTTTCCTCCCGCTCTTTCGAACCTTATCATGGTGATCTTGGATGAGGCAGTTGACAGTATCACAGTGACTTCTTTGAGGGGATGGGGTAGTCAGGTTTTGTAACTGAGCTTGCTTCAGGCACAGGTTTCCCCCCTAGAAACTGACCTCCCCTCATCCTGCTTCCCACCTGCTCACACCTGCACGTCCATGCTGTCGTCTGGCTTCTCATTCTTGGGTCACCAACATGCTGTTCAGTAGACCTGAACAATTAATGGCCGGGAAATAGAGTGTTTCAATTTTTAATTTTGCTTTAATTTTTAATAGTGCCATTTTGTCTTTGTGCTCAAAGAAGGCTCTCCCTTTCAAGTAGCCAAAGTGGACACTGGGTTTATACTCAGTTTCTAGCAGACAAGCCCGTGATGCCCCGCAGCTGAGGAGTGACTGGTGGGATTGAGCACCCACTGGGATTGAAGTTCTCAGCAATAGTACTGGGTGTCATTTTATAATTTTAACTTTTTCAAATCTTAATTTTAATGATGGTTCTTAAATGCTTTAACCTTCCTTGTTACCCACCACCCACCAGAGGTAGTGGGAAAGAAAGGCTATGGGGGAAGTGGACCTGTTTAGAAAGGTTCTTTGGAGCAACTCCTGTCTGTGTTGTCTGGAAATCGGCAGTTCAGTTCACAGGTTAACTGGAAGCGGCAGCTCCATCCACTTGCAAACACCTCACAGATACACCAGTAGTCTAGTTTGGTAGAGTTGGGTTAGCAACAGTGGTGACATGACCTAGCAGAGACAGCCAAGCCTCAACCTTGGCTTGAGTCAGCAGGAGAGCCCAAGAGGAACACCAGGAGAAATTCTCCCCTGTGCCTCTCTCAGGGAAGTGGAGATCAAGGAAGTCATGAGACCCACAAGTGTTGCACAGCTTCTTGTACCAGCAAGACCTGCTCCGTGTCTGTCACTCCGTGGAGTCCTATTTGTACCCTCTAAATATCACGCCTTGCCGCAGCAGTCTCTTGGCATAGGACTTGCATTCAATCAGCTGAGTCCCTGTAAGCAACAACAAACTTGAGCATACCACCAGAAATTTTTGGTTTGTTTTTCTCTATGGCATCCTGACAAATGCACCTCAACTCTGCAGTGTAAGGCGAACCAATGCATGTGTGTCATTAGCAAAAAATCTTTCATCACATGTCCTTTCATGGGTTTGCTTCAGCCTAACTTCCTCCCTCCTGTGACTGCTTCAGTGAAATGTTCCTTCTCAAGTCTGACTTAGCCTTTCACCTGTGTCCGCTTTAACGAAGCTGGCTTCTCTCCTTCATGTGTTTGCTCCAGCAAACCACCATCCAACTGACTTTCCAAAGATGTCTCCACTTCATCATTGCTCTGGGCCAGTGCATAAACTTCAGCTTGGCTCTTTGTGTAAATTAAGTGGCCAGTGGCTCAGTCTCCTTCCCCTTCCTGAGCCTCACTTGACTTGACAGTAGGTACTGGCAGTGGCTGGTGTGGGGCTAAGTACAGGAAGGAAAGGCCTACGTGACACATTAAATACAGGCCCAGTCTTTCCATTAACACCAGTGTAACACCCTCTGCTCATCCACACCGACGACCAACACTGTGGCTCATACACAGCAATAGGACTGACTGAGGAGGTTGGCTCAGTTAGAGCTATTGAGACTCCCTTCCTTCCTAGACAGCAAAGTCAAGAACCCAGCAGAGGAGGCTGTCTGTGACTTGTGAGGGAGATGAGGTTCACAAACACTGCTTTAGAGAAATAGAATCTGCATATGATTAGGTTTTGTTTTTTTTTTTTTGCTTTTGTTGTGAAATCCATTATTCAATGCAGCCAGCATGGGAAGGGAGTAAATCTTCCAGCAGCAGGGTGAATCTCTGCAGGTGAGCACCCCACAGAGCTGGCTCCTGGGAGCTCCTAGTACCAGTGACACAAAGACCTATCACAGTTCAGGGAGGGCAAAATGCCACAGTAGCTACTGAATGCACAAAGGCAAATCTGGGGTTTAGCCAGACTTTATCAGCTGAGTGAATGTCCATCTAAGGAACAGTGAAAACTAGGGCTCAAAGTACTGGACTCAAGAGAAAGGCTCTGGGTTCAAGTCTCAGCTTTCTTCCTTAGTAGCTGTGTAACGTTAGATTAGGTAAGGACCAGGTCCACACTGCAGACAACAGCATTGGGAACCAGTGAGGTTTAGGTTTAAATAACAGGCAAGTGCTGCAAAGCTAAGCAAGCTTGCCCAGGTTGTATTCTACCCATCCAGGACCTATCATCCTTGTACTTCAGTCTGTTCCAGTAAGTTGGAGGTGCACTATGAATCTATGCCTGTCTCCTGCTAGACTCCGTCCCTGCCTAGATTCCGCCCCTGCCTAGTGTCAGCCACTTCCTATACTCTGCCCCTACTGTGCTTCCTGTCTTTCTTACAAGCTGGATTCAAGGACAGTCTCTGGCCTCCTCTTCCCTGGCCAGTTTCTCACCACACCTTAGTGTAATAATTCTGACTCAGTGTTGTATGCTTCTCACCAGGAAACGCCCGGAGGTTTTGACCGTGACCCCATGGAAGGCGCCTATTGTGTGGGAAGGCACTTATGACACAGCTCTGCTGGAAAAATACTACACCAAAGAGAAAGTCACTGTGGGGCTGACAGTTTTTGCTGTGGGAAAGTAAGCACCATTAACAACTCACCATTGATTATTTGTTCTTGATCTACTAACATTTGTGAGGGGATCCGGAGCCCCATAGAGGCTGGAATTTGTCTGAGTTACTAGACAGTAGACTTCCTCCTTCTTTCTTATGGCTGAGGAAAAAAAAAAGATCAATAGTAGGTGATGAGTTATTTCTTCACCAGTAAATGAGCCAATTCAAGCCAGAGGAGCTGATATCAAAGGCTGGTTTATTAGGAAGCTGCTCTCAGGCGAGTTCACTGGCCCCAAAGACTGAGGCCAGAGATGTGGGGAGGGGGAGGGGACAGAAAAAAGGACAGAGAGAAAGGAGGGGGGGGAGGGAGAGAGACTGAGCACAAAATGTCTGGTTTATATAAGGTAGACCTCTGGGGGGAGGGCTGGAAAGTTCAGGGTTGAGGTAAGTTATATCAGGAAGGGACTGGGGGATGCTGGGAGAGCCTGAGGGTCATGTCTGCTTTGCTATGTAAAATAAACACCTTGGTTCCTTGCTCCAGAGATCCAAGCCAAACAGGAGGTAAGTCCACCCATTCCCACCATGCAGGGGAGGGAAACTGTCTTCAATGCCGCTGGACCCAGAACCAACAGCGTACCTGCCTGCAGGACCTTCCTAGGAAGGCCCCAAAGCCAGCTGTTGGCTGGGATGTAAGTGCTTCTCCTATCTTAAAGTCCAGGCCAAGGACAAGGTGTGTATGCTTGGGTGTGGCAGAAGACAGTTTTGAGGTGTTGGCTCTCTCCTTACACTCTGTGGGTTCTGGGGATCCAAGGGGAGCCTTCGGGTCTGGCAGAAAATACCCTTACCTACTGAAAATTCCTGCTGGTTTTCTTTCTTTTTCTGCTCTCTGGACCTCTGTGTTGGTTCTTCTGGAAAAAAAAAGAAAAAGAAAAAACACACACACACAATTCGATAGGAAGTCGACTCCCCTGCCATAGACAAGAGGAGTAAAAGAAGGTTGCCCTGGCATCGAGCTTTGACAAGACAGGACCTAACAGAAGATGCTGTGGTGATGTCCCAGGACCTCCTCCAAGGGCCCAGCAGTCCTTCTTGTCTCTGGGAAGTTCTACCATTGCTCAGTGTATACATTCCCTGAGGACTAATGCCATCCCAGTGGAAAACAGTGGCTGTGGACTTGGCATTGATCTGGAGGAATTTGTGTTGTTTAGAATTGGAGTCAGGACTTAACTCAGCAAACCCTGTGGGCACTGAAGCCATTAGACAGCCACATTGCACATTGATTAGGTCCTGGTGTTTCCCTAAGAGAACAGAAAGTTACCCACTGTCCCACAGTGCAATCATAACTCTGTAGAAAAATATTAGAACAACCAAAAAGCCCTGTGATCCCTCCCACATCATGGGAAATCTGTGCTCCCAGCTGGGTAGGAATGTAGCAGTGAACCCCAGAGAAAGTGCATCTGGACCTTAGGGGTTGACTGTTTGCTTGTCCTCAATCTCCATGCCTGGAGCTACCTGCAGCATTTCAGTCTCTTAAACTGACTGTTAGACATTGCAGTGACACTGTCCTCCCTGCCCTGCTCCTAAGGATGGTTTCCCAAGCTTCAGACCACACTGGGTTTTCTTAACCTCTGAGCCATCTCTTTAGCCCTCACACTGGGTTTTCTTAGAGATCAGAGTACAGAGATGTGTCCTGACCTCCAGCCATGGGATCCTATAAGAGACTCTCCTGTACCATTCAGACATCTTCACCCATTTAAAGAATCAATACTAGAAGCCCTGAGGCCAACAGTAAAAGTACAATTTCAACAGCACTGAACAACCAAAGCACCGAGAAAAACAAAACAGCAACAGGAAACAAAACAAAAAACACCTGTCATTACATTCAGAACATGTGATTGCCTACTGTGTGCTCAGCAAACTGACTGTGGTCCATGTTCTCTGTGTAAGGTTTGGACAAGGACCCTCTGACTTCTCCCTCATCCTCCAGTCTCCTTGGTATGTCTTGGGAAGACAGTCTGTAGCATGAACTAGTAAAAGGCATCAATATGATGTCACTTGATTGAGTAAATAGTCAAATTGACAGATTTTTATAAAAATGGGAAAAATTTTTAAAAAATACTGACAACACTAAATGTTGGACAATATGTGAAGTAATGGGAACCCTTGGTGATTGCTAGTTAGGGGAGCAAAATGGTGCAGCCACTGCAGAAGAAATTGTGGCAGTTGCTTGCACAACAAAACATGCTCTGATCATAGTCTGGTCAAATTCCTTGGTGTTACCCCAAGTGAGTTGAAACCTGTCTACACAACAAGCTGTGTAGACATTTTTAGAAACTTTCTTTGTAAGTGCTAAAACTTGGGAACAAACAAGTCAGCGGGAAAAATAAACGGATCAATTCAGACAATAGGATAATATTCCCTGGTGAAAAGTGAACTATGAAGCCATAGAAAAGAAGGAGGAAGTTTTTGTCCCTTGTCACTAAGTGGGGAACCCAAGCTGGAAAAGTTTCTGTGCTGGCCAGTTTTATATCAACTTGACTCAGACTAGAGTCATCTGAAAGGAAGGAGCCTCAATTGAAAGACTGCCTCCATAAAATACATCTGTAGGCAAGCCTGTAGGGCACATTCTCAGTGATTGATGGGGGAGGGACCGTCCCACTGTATGTGGTCCCATCCCAGGGCTGGTGGTCCTGGGTTCTGTTAGAAAACAGACTGAGTAAGCCATGATGAACAAGCCAGGAAGCAGCACGCCTCTATGGCCTCTGCATCAGCTCCTGCCTCCAGGTCCTGCCCTGCTTGAGTTCCTGGTCTGACTTCCTTCTAAGATGAACAGTGATGTGGAAGTGGAAACCAAATATCTCTTTCCTTCCCAACTTGCTTTTGGTCTTGTGTTCCATCAGAGCAATCTGTCCCCAAGCAGTACAGTTCCATACTGTCCAACTTATGATTCTGATTCTTATGCTAATTCTGATTCTCTCATACTGTTCCTGATTCTGATTTTGATTCTGATTCTGGAAGAGCCAAGCTATGGTGTCAGGGCAAAGAATGGTGACTGTGAGGAGCTGGGGTGCTAGAAATAGGCAGAAAAAGAAGAGCCTAGAACATTTTTAAGGGAGTAAATTCTTATGAGACAACAGTGGCCGACACTATGCTTTTGCACTCTTACCAATGTGAATCATAGTATAACTGATGCACCTTACATTAGTGTGAGTGTGACAACTGTCACACACCTGCCACCGCAAGCATTGTTGGCCCTAGTCGGGCAGGCTGTTCACATGCCAGGCAGCAGGCAAGTGGGTACTTTCAACAGTTTCAGCTCAGTTTGTTCAGAATTCAAAATTATTTTAAAGCATGCTACTTTTAAGTTTTATCTGTTTATAATTTTATGGCATCGGTGTCCTGCCTGTATGTATGTTGTGTGAGAACATTGAATCTTCTGGAACTGGAGCTACAGACAGTTGTGAGCTGCTCTGTGGTTGGGGGGAATTGGATGCTGGGAATTGATCTCAGGTCCTCTGGAAGAGCACCTATTTCTCTTAACTGCTGAGCCACCTCTCCAGGGCCAAAGAATGCTATTTTTAAAGAGATAAAAATGTTAAAATGTAGCCAGACTGTAGTTTGGACTGTAGTTTAGATGGTTGGCTGCACGGTGGGCATGACCCTCTAGGTTTAATCCCAGACACATAAACATGGGGAGGTACTGGCACCTGCTGGGAATCCTAGCAGGACTATGAGAAGTCCAAGGTCTTCTGGGACTGCGTAATAAGTTTGAGGCTAGCCTGGGATATCTGACACCCTGATGTAAAAATAAATAAATAAATAAACTGAGGTGCAATCCGAGATTGTTTTAGTATATGAATGGACTCATGACATCGTTTTTGTCTCGATGATGCACTGGCCTTTGGGGAAGCCCTTGGGAGGTTTGTAGAATGGGCATGCAGTGAGGGATTAGATGTCCATCCTATGGACCATTCTCTGTGTCACTGAGGAGGCTGAGACACTGCTGGTGTTTGGGGTTAACCTAACGGAGAAGGCAAGGTTGAGTTATGAATGCTCAGAGGACTCTGGAAACATTCTTTCTTTGTGTTTGCCCTGGCAGGTACATGGGCCTCTTCTGGATATTCAAGAGCTAGCTCCTTCTCTGACAGCAGGCTTCTAAATCAGAGTACAGAGCCTTAGCATGAAGCTTACTGAAAAGCAGAGTAGTTGAGGACACATAGCTCTCGGGGTGGCTCTCTTCCAAGAGCAAGAAGACAGGACTGTGCATGCCCAGTTTCCTTAACAAAGCCAGCAGTGAGAGAGGTCGTTCCATTTTCCCCAAGGACAGCATGACCAGTTAGGGTCAAATGGTCCAGATGCTTCCCTGGCCTGTGGAGAAGCCATCCCCCCAACATACAATCCAGATCGTCTCATGTAATGTTAAATATTATATGTATATACAGATATACAAATATGATAGTCCTTGGTGGTTCAATATGGCCCTCTCTGTTTCAGGTACATTGAGCATTACTTAGAAGACTTTCTGGAGTCTGCTGACAGGTACTTCATGGTTGGCCACAGGGTCATATTTTATGTCATGATGGACGACACCTCCAGAATGCCTGTCATCCATCTGAGTCCTCTGCATTCCTTACAAGTATTTGAGATCAGGTCTGAGAAGAGATGGCAGGACATTAGCATGATGCGCATGAAGACCATCGGGGAGCACATCCTGGCCCACATACAGCACGAGGTGGACTTCCTCTTCTGCATGGACGTGGATCAAGTCTTTCAAGACAACTTTGGTGTGGAAACCCTGGGCCAGTTGGTAGCTCAGCTCCAGGCCTGGTGGTACAAGGCCAGTCCTGATGAGTTTACCTATGAGAGGCGGGAACTGTCAGCAGCGTACATCCCATTTGGACAGGGGGATTTTTACTACCATGCGGCCATTTTTGGAGGAACGCCCATTCACATTCTCAACCTCACCAGGGAGTGCTTTAAAGGGATCCTCCAAGACAAGAAACATGACATAGAAGCGGAGTGGCATGATGAGAGCCACCTCAACAAATACTTCCTTTTCAACAAACCCACAAAAATCCTATCTCCAGAGTATTGCTGGGACTATCAGATAGGCCTGCCTTCAGATATTAAAAGTGTCAAGATAGCTTGGCAGACAAAAGAGTATAATTTGGTTAGAAATAATGTCTGACTTCAAATTGTGATGGAAACTTGACATTATCATTCTGGCTAATTCCTCCAAAAAGTAGTAACACTGAATTCAACTTTAAAACAAAAACAAAATCCACCACCGTGGCTAACACATACGATTTCTCCTTAGACCTTGAACCTGTAATCTGTGGGAAAGAGTCTATGACATGTAATCAGGTATAAATTCTCAGTGATTTCTTATATATTCTGGGTTTTGGGGCAATTCTATATGAGCAGAAATCAAAATTTGCCAAAGGCAAAGACACCAGAACCTTCTGCCCAGTGTGTCAGATAACTCACTGTAGGCCAGGTACTAAGAGAAGCATTTGGCAACAGGACGGGTTGGGTCGGAGTTGGGGGACTCTATTCCCTTGGTTTCATTGTCTTCCTCCTTGTGGAGATTCTAAATCAACACAGAGAGGCTTTGCAGCCAGAGAACTTTAATAAGAATACCAATGTCATTGTCAAAGTCTGTAAAAGCTGGTGGCTTCCGGGAGCCGCTGGCAGTCCAGGTCCCATTAGGCTATTGTCTGGCTCCTGGGCATAAAGAAGGCAGAACATGACACTAAGATCTTGGTGGCACGTGTTCAGAGTCCAGGAAATCTGGGGGTGACCACTTAGAGGAAGTGCTCTGGTGGAGGGACATAGGGCCTGGGGTTGGTGCTTGCACTGAGTTACAAATAGACACAGCGTTCTTAACAACGACGAACAGCAGGAATGGAATGGAAAGTGCATTTTGTCTTGCCCAAACATTATTGACACTGTTAGCCTTGTGTGTCGAACTCTGTGGAGGGGGTGTGGGTGTATCAGGGAAGGACAGTACCTCAGCGGACTGAGTAGAAGGACCCAATTTTTATGAGAAGACAATCTGTCGTCATCTGGTTCTACCACCTGCTCTGAACCTCGGAGTTCCTCAGCCTGTAGTGTTCCAGTGTAGAGGACGGACATGGAGCAGGTGACAGAAGACAAAGCCCTCTGCCACAAGACCTCATTTCCCCTGCTCTGTCTGTATTATACAAGTGAGACAACCAGACAGGTGACCTGGACAATTTGTGTAAATGACTTTATGGCAATGGGAGATGCAGTCACTGTTACTGAGTTGCCAAAGTTTCAGTTCTCTTCCCCTTCTGTGTAGGGGGTTCTCAACCTGTGGGTCATGACCCTTTGGGAGTGTTAAATGACCCTTTCATTGGGGTCAAATAAGACCATTGAAAAACAGAGATATTTACATAATGATTTGTAACAGTAGCAAATTTACAGTTATGAAGAAGCAATAAACATAATTCTAGGTTTGCGGGTCATCCATAGCATGAGGAACTGCTTTAGATCACAGCATTAGGGAATCGGAGAACCCTTGCTCTCTATGGGTATTTAAGCAATCAGTGTAAAGGGGCTGTCGGTCTGTACTTCTGTGTATGCATATATTTATATTTTGCTTGTCTTCCAGTTTAGATCATCTGTTTCTGTCTTAGCAGTTTATTTAAAAGGCCATTGCACCATCTTGGTGAACAGTGTGAGGGGTTTCAATAAAAAAATGATCTTTCCTTTGTCCACATGGCTCCACCTCTTACTTTCAATTGTTACAATAAAAAAGTCACATACCCAGAGGCAACAAAACCCACAGAGTTCCTCAACTGATGGGCTTTGCCAAAGGAAGTGGAGCCTGCACATCTGCTGAGAATGCTGCCTCTCTATCTCACATTGTGCTGGATCCTGCCTAAAGTCTGAGAATTTAATAGTCCTGAACCAAAGAAATAATCTGTTCTGAAAATGTAGGAAAAAAGATGGGGGACTTTTGAGCGAATTGATTTTTTGAAATAAAATTCATCTAAGTATAAATCCCTAATGAGTAAATTTAGGATTTTATTAAAGGTGATTTTCAGACTTTTTTAAAATAAAAATTCTGGATTACAATTGAATAAATCACTTTCTCAGTATATTCTGGTCTGGTCATGGATTATGCATTGTCTCTCAAAGATGTATAAAAGTACCAATTATGGTTGTCTATAATCAAAGAATTTTAAGGTACCTTGAATGTTCTTTACAAAGGCAGAATTACAAAGAGCAGGCTTGAAGACCACTTCTCTCTCTCTCTCTCTCTCTCTCTCTCTCTCTCTCTCTGTGTGTGTGTGTGTACATGTATGAGATTGCCTGTATGGTAGAGCTTGTATGAGAGCACTGTCTGACTGTCTGACTGTCTGACTGTCTGACTGCCCTGTGTTCACCCAGGACATGTGGCTCTCTTGTCCCCAGTAGTCTATGAAAGCGAGTGCTGTGTTTAAGGAGATTCATCTAGGCTGAAGTCATTGGTACTTTCTGTCTCTGGAGAGGAAATGACAGCTTGAGGGATGACCAGAGCCTCCGTACTTCTGTCTTAGGATTTGTTTGCTGTAAAGAGACACCATGACCAAGGCACCTCTTAGAAAAGAAAACATTTAATTGGGGCTGGCTTACAGTTTCAGAGGTTCAGTCCACTATCATCATGGAGCAGCACTCAGGCAGACATGGTGCTAGAGAAGGAGCTGAGACTTCTACATCTTGATCTGAAGGCAGGCAGGAAGAGACTGCTGTCTGCAGACAGCCTGGAGTAGGGTCTGGATCACACTGAAAAACCTTGAGGATATCTATGACACCCCTCCCCCACAGTGACACACTTCCTCCAATAAGACCACACCCCAAATAGTGGCACTTCCCTTGGGCCAAGCATATTCAAACTTCACAGTACCCCAAACAGTGAATTTCAGGTGCTTTACCAAAACTTCATAAACTTGTGTTCCTGGGAACTGCCAGCTGAGGGTGTGTGGCTTCAGGATAAAACCGGAGGGAGTGTGGGAGAGCTAGGCCACTGAGGGGAACAAGTCTTGGGGACAATCTTGCCTGACTCCAGCCTTACCTAAGGTCTTTGCTGCCTCTAGGCTTTACAAGCTTATGAAAACAGCAATTGGAACTAGGCTTCCTTTTGTAAAGGAGACATTCTATTGGACCGTTCCTCACGGTTCAGGTTGCTGTACGCCTTTGCACCATCCAGTTCCTCTCTGTCATCCATCTCACTCCTCTGCCTCAGAGGTATCTGATAAAAGAGTGGTGGACTGCAGCAACATCTATTCCCATCATGCCTCCGAAGAAATGTGTGTGTGTGCACGCGCGTGCACACATGAAAGTTGAGGATATGCATGTTTTGCATGTTTGTCTTTGTGCATGTGTGTATGCCTGCCTGTGGAGGCCAGGGGTTGACATCAGATGTCAAACTCACTTGTTCTCTACCCTATATTTTGAGCCAGGATCTCACTTATCTGAATGAGGCTCATCGATTAGCTAGACAGGCTGGTACTGAACTTGAGTGGATTTTGCTGATTGGCTAGGCTGGCTGGACTTAAACCTGCAAGTCAGGGTCTGCAGTCTTTACCAGCTGCATGCCCTCACACCAAGACAGTTTATGTGTGTTCTCAGGGATCAGATTAATGTTTATGTGGCAGACACTTTATCAGCTGAGCCATCTTTCACACCCAGGCATCCTAGCCACTCCCTCCCAATGTAAAAGACAGGGCTTGTCTACAAGGGAGTTGCTAGGTTGGGTGGGCTGAGGCAACAAGGCCCACTCTAACTGGATGGCACCAGTCAATGCAGGGTCCCAGACTGGATGAAAAGGAGAAGGCAGGCAGAGCATTAGCATCCCCATCTGCTTCCCCATTGGAGATGCAGTGGGACCAGCTCCCTCACATTCCTGCTGCTATGATTTCCCTCCTCATGGTCCAGCAGATAGAACCTTCTTCCTGTGGTTCACAAGCTGGAGCCTCACGGGTTTCAGCTTGGGTTCAGGTTGAGGTTCTATTCCAGTTCCGTGGCTAACAGGGTTTGGTGCTGCTTGGAGGACAGTGA
The DNA here is from genome assembly GCA_019843965.1 of Rhynchomys soricoides. Lineage (NCBI taxonomy): Eukaryota > Metazoa > Chordata > Mammalia > Rodentia > Muridae > Rhynchomys > Rhynchomys soricoides. The sequence continues at coordinate 1,123,649 of JADRCH010000283.1, forward strand.
GGTCCGGCTTCCATTATCCCAGCAGGAGCACATCAGTGGCTCTCAGCCTGGGACCCACTTCCCTCCCAGCCCTTGAGCCATTTGGCAATGGCATTGGTTGCATTTTTCGCTTGTCCTAACTGGTTCCTGAGTGTGGGTGCTACTGGCATGTAGTGGGTGGATACAAGGGCACAGCTGAGTGAGACACACTATGCAGGGGGGGCAAACTTCACCCCATCTCAAGAAATGTTATTAGAGCCAATCTTGGGGCTGCTGATGTTACAGTAACAGAAACAACTGCTGGCCTGTGTGGGAAACTCTAAACTCCACTTCCTCTTCCTCCCTAGAATCCAGAGCTCAGACAAAGGAGTTCCCTCTAGTGGACACCAGAGGGCAGGAGTTCCAAAGAGAACCAGCTTCTGAAGTGATTAAAAAAGTCTGGTGCTATTGAAGGCAGCAGCATTTGTAGAAATGGAGGTAATTCTACATATAAATGGAACTAGCTCTATATCGTAGTGGTGCTGTTACGTGTGCTGTGCAGTTTGTGAAATGAACAGTAAGCTAAAATCAACCCTACACAGGCCACAGTTAATAAACAAGGCATAGGGGAATGAGGGGGTAATCTTAATGCTGACTTCAAGGAGAGACACATTGCTTATGTGCTCAAAGGGTGATCCTGTTTGAAGACTTGACATGGTTGAGATATGGGTCTCCCCATGAAGGTCACATTGAGGTTGGGCCCAGTGGGCAGTGTTGTGTTAGGCATTGGCTAGGGAATAATGCTTTTCTATGAGTGAGCTGTCACTCTGGAGATGGCTTCTGTGACATGGTTGTTAGCAGGCCTGGCAGCTCCCCTCCAGCTTCCCTCCACCTCTCAAACCTATGCTCCTCTACACAAAGTGCCTGCGACTTACCACCACGAGGCTCTCATCAGAGGCTGAGTGGCTTCTGTGGACATGCTCTTGGTGGTCTGGAGCTGGAGGCCACATTTTTTTCTCTTTGTAAAGAACCCAGCCTTGGTATTATTTTGTGGTAGCAGTACAGCACACACCAAGAAGTGACCTGGAATTCAGTGGTCTTTGCTTCAAGTGTTCTGTCAAGGTGAGCTGTAGCCTTCAACTACCTGTCCCATCCCTCTCAAAGCTTCTCAACTGTGTAGGCCACACTGGTCATCAGTGTCCACTATGGAAGGTACCATGCCTGTAGCCTGGACCACTTGAAGACCTCCTGTCCAGGGTTTCTTGGGAAGCTCACTGCTTTGTATATTTATCAGGTGAACAGGAGACATTTGGATATTCACACTCATGGAAAACCACCTCTAGAATCCAAAGTCAGCCCAAAGGAGTTTTTGTCTTTCTTAGTGGCTGGGGACTCAACACTTATTCACAATTCACAATAGGCTGCACCTTGGAATTTCCTGGATTGAGAATATTCATATCTGGGTCTCATCCCAAAGACTGCAGTTCTGTTGGTGTGGACCTTAGACATAGGGAGGGGGGTTCCAAGCTTCCTGTGTGACTGTTGTGCTGAGAAGCCTGGAAATGACTGTGATTGTATTAAAACAGTTTGCTCTCTGTGCCTGGCTTTTATTTGATGTCTTCCTTTTTGTTTGCACTTTGTATATAATATTGGTTTGGGATTTGTTAAAGTTCTCAAGTTTCTATATTAATCATTTTCTTTTAAATCAAATTGGCACATACCTTTAATCCTAGAGCTCATGAGGCAGAGGCAGGAAGATCTCTGTGAATTCCAGGCCATTCTTGGGTACAGAGTGGGTTGCTGTCATTCAGTACAATATAATGTATTTGTGTTTTTGTGGGGGTGTGTGTGCATGCATATATATGTGAACGTACCGTGGGTTGAACTCAGGTCCAGGCCTTTTGTTTGCTTTTGGGCTTCCTTCTCATCTGACTTCAGGCTTGCAGTGATACCCTCGTTTCTGCCTCCTTGAACCCAGGGATAAAAGGGAAACCTTGATGGCTAGGTTTTTTAAACTGCATGGTGAAACTCCAAGATGAATGTATGGATAACTTTAATACTATAGTTGAGCCTCCAGGCTTCACCCTATAGTAATTCGGTACTCAGTTGCTCTGGAGATGGAACACAGGACTCCTGTTGCTATCAAGCCCACTACCCTTTTGACTGTGATCATCACAACAGCACGACACTGAAAAGAATGAACCATTTCTTTTATTACTATAGAAGTCTTTGGAGTCAAAGTTGGAAAGTCTCAGTATTGGGGCCCAAGGAGGACTTTGAGGTAAGATATCAGGGGAGTTGTAAGTGTCATGAAAATATAGCGCAGTGAAGACTCTGAGGAGAGTTCAGGCCTACACAGCAATGTAGTAAAGATGCAAAAATCAGCAGGACAGATTCCATGTTGTCCTCTAAACTCTATTTTAAGCTGCTCTCCTTAGAGAAAGCTCCTGTCTTCTGTCCTTGGAGTGGTATGGCCCCCACCCTTGGGCTCTGGGAAGAGACCACCAAGTGTTCCCCGCAGTTGAAAATAGATATAACAGCTGTGGTCAGCTTGCAAAAACAGGAAAAACAGGAAAAAACTGGTCAAAATGAAAGGATGAGTTAATCATCCCCAGATCTAGATGCCCCCGTTTTTGATATGCGGTCTCTCCTAGTTGTCTGAACAATTGCTATCAGTTTGAAGGCTAACATTCCTGTACCCATTTACCCAACCACGTAAAGCCAAAGCTTGAAAGCCCCAGCTTGCAAATTTTCCCTAAATAACCCCTAATCCCCTAGTCCTGAGAGTCATTTTCCTAACCTGTTGGGCAGGGAGGGTTGTGACCTGAATCCGAAGTCAAATACAGACCTAGTGTGCTTACATCAGAGTTGCTGTCCCTGGTGGTCTCTTGGGGGTCTTGAGAACTGGGCATAACATTGTGGGGGCTCATCTGGGATTGCCCACTCCCACCCTCCCAACTCCCTCCCAGAGAACATGGTACCAGCCAGTGAATTATTAGTATTTCTGTTTATTGTCTGTCTTTCTTTTTACTTTCGTTTTTGAGGAAGACCATGAGCTTTAAGTTGCAAGGGGTGCCTAAGATTAGATAAGCTGAGAGTCACAGCCACAAGGGTCAGGAAGACATTCCTGACTCCAGAAAGGGTGAAGCAGTCACCCATGGGGGGCGTTAGGGGGGAGAAATTTTTGGTGGAGAAAGAAAAGCCTCACTCAGTTACTTTCCACCCCATGCAGCTTTCAGTTTCAGAGGTGGGAGTCTGTGAGTCTGAGTTTTGGGATTCACTTGTGTTTTCAGTCAAGGCAAGGCTACTTTGTGTGTATTTGTTTGTCTACTGTGTCCTTTTTGGTATTTATTTTCTATTACTATAGGACTTTGAGGGACACTATGAGACAGACTGATTCTTACCCTGTCAATATTGTTTTAGCTCAATTTCAAGAAGTCACACAGCCTCTCTGTAGATGTGAAGAAAGGGAAAATGACCACTTATTACAGTTTAGAGTGGCTGACTTTTGATGTTGGCTGTCTGCCAGATGGGACCTTCCATCTCCACACGGTGTCAACAGATGAAGACAAGGTGTTTCTAAAGGCTCAGGGGCACCCTGATCAAGTCCCCTAGATAGTAGTTTGGAAGGATTTGGTTACTAACCCATCACCTTGGGTTAAGTCTTTTCTCTTTCTTCTTGTTAGTGTTTTCTCATCAACAGGAGCAGTGCTAGGCTTTGTGACAGGAGAATGGAAACAGGAAACTCCCAAATCTACAGCTCTTCTTTCCCATGTTGTCAGGAGCTATAATAGGACAAGCTAAGCAGGTGATCTTCCTGAGATGGTCTGCTTCCGATTATAATATAACCTGTGATAGATTCACTCTTACTGGGTAAGGCTGTAAGAGAAATTCATTTTAGGAAAGATTCCTGCTATTAATATGCTTTTCCTGTTATTATTAAACATATATAACAATCACTAGGGATTAGCCCACCCCTTTTGAGCAGATCTTTGCAGATCTACAAAGATGTACTGTCTTATAATGATGCTATATAGACAAATAGATAACTTCTTAATTCTTCATGATGATCCTATAAGAATTCCTAAAATTGTATCAGTGTTTATTAAACTCTTTTATAGTGGGACTGCTATTAGGTTCTTTTCTGATAGTCAAAACTGCAATAAGAACTCTGTCAGTCTTCCATATGTCACTAGTTAATTGCTTTTAGATAGTAACCAGACTTTCTCCTACTCAGAGCACATTCCAAGATGTTGTAAAACAATTAACCAGAGGTAATAAAAGGGGAACTAACTATTTCTTATAGGTGCTAGGACAGAAGATAAAATATTGACTGTGTTTATCTATACAAAACTTCACTAATAACTTAGTTATGGTTTTCAATTTACAATGAACCTGTGGAGCTGAGACAGGTGATGGACGTTTGGCCAGGTAATCACTCCTAATGGATACGCATGTAAACATTCTCTGTTGTAAACTTCTATTTCAATGTATGATTTGATTTTGTGTGTGAACTTTTGATGACATTTTAGCATGTGATCATGTATTCTGAAAGATGTTTAAGTGCTGAGTACAAAGAGAAGAGTCAAAACTGAGCTGAGAAGAACTGAGCTGTGAGAGGGAACTGAGCTGAGGAGAAGTTTCTAGACAGAACACTGTTTAGACAAAACTGAAGTTAGACATTTAGGCATAGCAGTGTGAGAAAAGACATTGAGAGTAAGAACATTATTGTGACATCATAGCAGGAGGAGAGAGCAAGATAGAAGAAGATGCAGAGTGGAATAACTTAGAAATTGTATGTAGCATAAAAAACTAAGAGAGCGATGTGCAGAATTCAGCAGGAAAGAGGAAAAAAGAAGACACTGCAGAGTGCAGAAGGAGCAGGCAGGCTTCTCCTGACCATGGGACAGAGCAGGTCCTTTCTTAATAACAAGGCAGCCTTAGTCTTAGTAAAAGGAACAAAGCCTTTCTCTTACAAATTCATTTAGCATTAAAAGGGTAGAAGCCTTTTTCTTTCTCTATGCAATAAAGATTGGAGCTCATTTTTCATCCAGAATGAGTGAGTACTTTCTGCACCAGTGCTTGGTCTTTTGTTCCATAGGCATATGTAAGTATGGATGTGTGTGCATAAGTATGTAATTGTGAGAATGTATGCATGCTTGTGTGTGTGTGTGTGTGTGTGTGTGTGTGTGTGTAATTGTGAGAATGCATACAAGCTGGACCCACCTGGTTTGAATAGAAATGTATAAACACACATGCATGAATCTGTATATGAACTTATGTGAGTTTATGCATACTTGCTTCTGTATAAGTTTTTCCTTCTGTGAGTGTTATTCTCTTCTCCAGGTTCAATGGAAGTATATTGTTCCAAACTTCTCCCTAGCCCAACAAGCAAGAGGCATCTGAACAAAAGGGAAAAGGCTCAAGCATTAATCCTTTACTTTATCTCCTGTCATTTTAGGATGAGGTGCTAAGTGCCAGAGAATGAAGTTTCTGGCCTCAGAAGAACACAGAAGGCAGGTCAACTACAGTAGCAGAGTAACTTAGACTTAGATACATAAGATAACTTTTTATTATTACAGAGCAAACCTAAATATCTCAAAAGATAAAATCTTACCTCCGTATCTCCTAAGACAAAATCTTACCCTCCGTTGATGATCTTCCCCCTCCACTGCCTCAAGAAGAACTGACAAGAAAGAAGACCCGCACCAGGGCTGGCCCTCAGTACCCTCTCTTACAGGATAAGACCCTTGAGGACCTTGTCTTTCCCCTGTCTTACATTCATCCTCTGGTCTAAGAGGCCCCAGTGCAGCCCCCTGCCTAGGATCCAGCACCACCACATCCTCTGGCTCCTGGTGGTGTCAGCTTCAGAAACAGAAGGAAGGCCTTCACAGGGAAATGAGGAGCAGGCATACGGTGTTCCCTGAGGTTGTAGAGCCGGAGGCAGATTTCACTGTTTTACCTCTAAGGGCAGAGGGACCAGTTGACCAACAAGGGAATCAGCTTCACCATTACTGGCCCTTTGCCACAGCTGAGCTTTATAATTAGAAGAGGAAAAATGTCCGATTCTCTGACAACCCTAGGGAGCTCATTGGTCTCTTAGGCACTGACCTTTTCACTCATCAGCCCACTTGGGATGATTGTCAGCAGCTTTTGCAGAATCTTTTCACCACTGAGGAAAAGGAGCAAATCATCTTGGAGGCCCGAAAGAACGTTCCAGGAGCTAATGGCACCCCAACCTAGAACCCAGCCAATACTGATGATAGATTTCCCCTCAGGAGACCTGGCTGAGACTACAATATGGGTGAAGGTAGGGAGCGTCTCCAGGTCTACCATCAAACTCTGATAGCAGGTCTCAGAGCAGCAACTAGGCAGCCCACTAAATTGGACAAAGTTTATGATGTTAGACAGGAGATTAATGAAAACCCAGCAACGTTTTTGAGCAGATCATGAATGCTTTCTACCACCTAGACCCTGAGGAGGAAGGGAATTCTGATAAAGTAGCTCTGACTTTTATCAGTCAGTCACATTAGTCACAGGGGACAGGGTGTGGTAAGTGTCAAAGGAAGACCTTTTCACAGTTGTCCAGCAAGGAGACAACTCCGAAGTTTTACTCAGGTTCACTGCCAAAGAGAAGAAAGTCAAAGGATGGGAGCTGGGAAGTCCTGGGGCCTTCAGCTTCACATTTCCAGAGGTAGCAATTCCAGATTGCTCTTTATAGTTAGACTCTTGATAAGGCCAATTGTAAACCTACTGCCAGCAGCTGTAGGCCCACATCAGGTTTTACAAACCCTAAACCTGTGTTGACACCATCCTCTAGACTAACAACTACCTTACTCCAAGTTACCAATCGCTGTGACCCTCAGTTCCAGAACTTTTCCTGAAATACTCAGAACCAGAGGATCCCCTCAGGTCAATGATGTTAAAGACCTTTCAAATTCTAAATGTTTCCAAGCCAAAATGTATCACCTCTTATTGGTTATGTTATAATGGTAGACCCCCCTTTCATGAAGGCATTGAGATTACTGTCAGTAACAACTTTTGATACATTATCAATTATCAATGTTGATACATTATCAACAAATTAACACAGACAATCCAGATCTCAAAGATCCCAAGATTGGTCTCTAAAGCTAATAGAATGGGGAGAATGAAGAGTCAAAAAACAGAAGGACAGATTCCATCTTATCCTCTAAACCCTATTTTAAGCTGCTGTCCTTGGAGAAAACTTGGGGAAACCTGCTGTCCTTGGAGAAAGCTCCTGTCTTCTGTCCTAGGAGTAATATGGCCCCTACACTGTGCTCTGGGAAAGAGACCGCCAAGCATTCATAGCAGTTGAAAATAGACATAACAGTTGTGGCCAGCTTACAACAACAGGAAATCCTGGTCATGATAACAGGATGAGTTAATCATTCACAGGTCAAGATGCCCCCTTTTAGATATGTGGTCTCTCCTAGTTGTCTGAACACATGCTATCAGTTTGAAGGTTAACATTTCTTTGCCCATTTACTCAATCATGTAAAGCCAAAGCTTGAAAGCCCCAGCTTGCAAATTTTCCCTATATAACCCCTGATATCCTAGCCCTGAGAGTCACTTTCCTAACTTGTTTTGCAGGGAGGGTTGTGACCGGAGTCTGAACTCAGATAAAGACTCTCATGTGCTTACATCGGTGTGGTCACTGGTAGTCTCTTGAGGGTCTCAAGAAGTGGGCATAACAGTAGGGGTTCTATTCTGTAGGTTTCAGGGGTCCTACCATCACAAGCCCATTGTGGATGCTGCTCCCCAGAGGCTCTCACCCCTTTGTTGTGGCAGCTTTTGTCTTCATCTCCAGTGTGCAACTGTCATGACCATTCTGCATCTTGCCTTCCTGATCGCCATCTTGAAGAACTTCTCAGTCTGTTTTCTTCTTCACTTTCTTTAGCATTCTTGTGCAGCATTTACAAAATATCTGAATACCTCCTTTGGTAGTTCCAGTTGTTTGTTGGCTTGTGGGTGTGGGGTAAACTATGTGGGGCTGAAAAGTGGGCACAGGCTTAGATTACAAAGAGCCATTAGAGCAAGTCTTCACTACTGCAGCAACAACAGTTGGCGAATGGGAGCCTCAAAGGTAACTAGAATTCTACAGAACGTCTTACAGCTAGCTCCTCTCTTTCCAATGCCCACGTGGATGGGTCTCAGCATCCTTCTCAGAATATGAAGCCTCATTAACTGTGCTGGCCTAATTGGACATCCCAGGCTTGTGTACTTGACAGGTGTGTGTGTGTGTGTGTGTAAACACATGCCTCACTCAGCTCTAGTGAATTACACACAAATGCATCCTGTTAAAAAGATGTGGCCAGATGCCTTTCCTTATCTTTGTTGCATCAAACATTTTATGTATATGAGTGTTTTGCCTGAATGTATGTATGTGCACCACTTGTATGTGTGGTCCCCATGGAGGCCGGAAGAGGGATCCTGTGAAACTGGAGTTGTGGATGGCTGTGAGCTGCGATGTGGATGCTGGGAACTGAAACCAGCAGGTGTTCCATTGAGCAGTTAAAACCACAGATCTGTTTCTCCAGCCCCAGAATCCATCTCTCACTCCAGACTTAATTTATTTAATCCATCCCTCCCCCTCTGTTTTCTCCCTGCCTCTACAGGAGAAAATAATGAATGTCAAGAGAAAAGTAATCCTGTCGATGCTGATTGTCTCAACCGTGGTTGTGTTTTGGGAATATGCCAACAGGTAATTATGAAGGCAGCCAGAAAGGTTGCTTCCATTTCCTGTGACTAGTGCCGAGTGACCAAGCAGGCTGAATGTAAGGAACTGAGCCATAAACAGGATTCTACTCTTTCTATGTTCCTGAGACCCGGATGGTCATTAAAACCACAGACCATCCAGGTCACTTCTACCTAAGTAATGGTCCTCCTCCTTGCCATGCTCAGACCTCAAATTTCTGTAGGCTAGACCCAGAGAGAAAGTACATAAAGCCCAAACCATCATATCAAGTAATTTGTACAAGCAGAACCCAGAAAATCAAGCCAGGCAGGGTGGTACATGTATTGAATCCTCATACTTAGAAGGCAGAGACAGGAGGATCATACAAATGTAAGACCAAGCTTGTCGACATAGTGACTTCCAGGCCAGTTATAGCCTTACAAGGAGACCCTGACTCTAAAAATAAAGGGGATGGAGATGTGGCTCAGCAGCTAAGAGCACTGGCTGCTCTTTCAGAGGAGCTGGGTTTGAATCCTAGAACCCGCATGCATGGTGACTCACAAACACCTGTAACTCCAATTTCAGGGGTCCTACATTGTTTGCTGGCCCCATTGTTATCAGAAACAGAAATGGATCATGTCCATATACACAGGTAAAACATCCATACTCATAAAATTGAAAAGTAATTAAATAAAGGAAAAAAGATAAACAAAATTCAGGTAGGAATTCCACAAGAAACCAGTTCTGAGTCCTGCAGTCCTTAAATATTTGTAGGTTTAAAGGGACCATCCAAGTTGCTGGGTTTTGCTGCAAAAATACCAAGTTTTACCAATAATTCACTCATGCTTGGCTTAAACCCTCTTCCCCTTCCTTGGAAAGCAGGGTGAATGAAATGTTTCTCAATTGTCAAATGCATCTGTAAATTTTTTTGACTATGCTAGCTGGCCAATCAGCCCAGGATCCATCCATTTCTACCTCCTTACCCTCTCCCCAACCCCGACTAAATGCCAGGATTCTAGACTTGTACCACTCACTTTGACTTTTGTCTGAGTGCTGGGGATCTGAACGTGGATCCTCATGCTTTTGAAACAAGCACTTTATTCACTGAGCAAGCTTCCTAGTCACTAATATTTCTTTTTTATTAAAACTGTGCATGCGTGCGTGTGTGTGTGTGTGTGTGTGTGTGTGTGTACGTATGTACATGTGCAGATCATAGGATAACTTGGTTCTTTCCTTCTACTCTTATGGGTCCAAGAATTGAACTGGGGTTATCACACTTGGTGGCAAGTACCTTTTTACCTATGGAGACATTTTTTTTTTTTTTTCCAGACAGGGTTTCTCTGTGTAGCCCCGGCTGTCCTGGAACTCACTCTGTAGACCAGGCTGGCCTTGAACTCAGAAATCCACCTGCCTCTTCCTCCCGAGTGCTGGGATTAAAGGCTTGCGCCACCACTGCCCAGCCCTACGGAGACATCTTGCCGGCCTTTGTCTATTTACTATGACCTTTTTTTAATTCTTGTGTTCTTTCCCGATTATTATAGGCACGCCATAGATTCATAACTATCTCAGACATTTCCAGAGGCAGATGAGGTCTAGTGTGGATTTCACAGCTAGGTGTGATGGGGTGCACCTCTTGTCTCAGCCAGAGGCCAAGTGGGAGGATGGCTGAGGTAACCTGAGCTACATGCCAGGACCCCATCCAAACAGGGTCCCTAATGCTGTTGGCCTGTTCACAGTCACCTTGTTACCTCTTCCAACTTTCTCTTACCTGAGTCACCTGAAATCAGAGATTTTAACCATGACTACTCAAGTTGGGGCTAAGACGAATTATAACTAGTTTCTTAGTTTTCTTTTGGCAATTTTCAGATTTCCTGAAGGTGTCATTGAGTGGTAAAAGGGATTTATTGTCAGATAAGCCTCTGTAATCCATGCATGTATACACATTTGTATACACACATGTATGCACACATGCATGCAGTCATTCTTGGGAAGGTTCTTTTGGTTGTTTTCATATTACCCCTTGTTACAGTCGCATTCTGTTCACCAGGCTCTTGCATGTCTGTGGTCTCATTGGTCATTACAGATCCCTTCTTGGAAGGATTATTATTGATTACCCTTTTCAGAGCAGGTGGACCTCTGGACCACAGTCTCATGTGTCTGCGGGGTCTCCACCATTCTGACTTCCCTGCCCCTTACCCTTCAGAGGTCCCAGGGATAAGCAGAGTGCTGAGGGATGCCCGGAAGGGTGCAGCTGAGGCCCCTCAGGTCCATCCTCTGTCTTCTAGCTCAGCCGCCATTTGTATCTCCTTGTTTCATGAGCTCCAGCTTGAAGTTCACTTTTCCTAGTGATACCTGACCCTTAAAGTTTAGAACCCCCATGGATCTGGGCCTGCCTCGATTTCTAGATGTGTTTATAGTCGTTTTCATTTTGCAGAATTCCAGAGGTTGGTGAGAGCAGACAGCAGAAGGACTTGTGGTTCCCGAGATGGTTTAACAATGGGTAAGGGATCAGGATGGGTTCCTAAGTCCCTGAAACCCACAGAGGCTCCATCCCTCCCTCCTCCCTCAGTCCTTCTGGCTCACTGGACTCACTCCAGGAGTCTCTTCATTGCTGTTGTTGTTGTTAGCTTCCATTGTTATTGTGTGTGGTGTGTGTTTGTGTGTATGACATATGTATGACTGCAGCTGCATGTGTGACACAGTACACATAAGAGGTCAGAGGACAGCTTTTGGGAGGCAATTCTGTCTTTCCAGTGTGGGTTCTCAAATTCAAACTCAGATGATCAGGCTTTCATGACAAGCAGATTTACAGGATGAACTATTCACCAGTTCAGAGGACTCTAACTTACAAGTGGAATTCTGAGTCTTTTCCCCCTTCTCTCCCCCTCCTCCCTGCTCCCCCTTCTTGTCTACCTTCCTCTCTTCTTCCTCTGCCCTTTTCTTTCTCCAGTTAAGGGCTTAAGGGCAAATTTAGGCTGAAGTGGAAATTTCAGAATAGACAGAAAGCAGAAATTTTCCTTGGACTGCTGCTCTAAAAATCTCCCCTGCTTCTGAAATAACCAAGGGTTCCAGGGTCATTGGAGTCTTGACCCCTGAACTGCATGCTGGCCAGAGAGGTAAATGCTGCCCCTTTATCAGAAGTATGTTGTCCCGCGCTACGGTCTCGCCAGCAAGAACGACGCGGCACACATAG
>JADRCH010000283.1:1135507-1165885 GCA_019843965.1 Rhynchomys soricoides
GCGCCATCTTGTAATGGCGGATGTGGGTGCTCAGGCGGCTCCCAACAGTATGTGGAGATCAAGGGTCAGTGTCCTGAGTCCTCCAGTCCACCCAGTCCTGTGAGTGAGTCTTCTATCCCTTCAGACAGGAGTCATGGAAGCCACCTGTCCTTAACAACTTTGTCTTCTCTTTACCCACAGGACCCGCCGCTGTTTTCAAGAGGACAACATAGAAAAAAGGAGAGAAAGTGGGGGAAATGGAGACAGCATTGAAGAGTCTCAGCTAGGGAACTGGTTCAATCCAGAGTAAGGACAAAACCTAAGCACACTGAAGGAGCTGGCAGGAGCTGGGGCGGGGGAGGGTTCTGAGGGGAGTGATGGCTGTATCATAGTGGTGTCTTTGAGGGGATGTGCTTGTGGGGTTTGGTAACTGAGCTTGCTTCAGGCACCTAGAAGCTGTCCTTCCCTCATCCTGCCTCCCACCTGCTCATACCTTTGCTTCCAGCCTGTTGCCTGGCTTCTCATTTGAGGGTCAGCAACCTGCCGAAATTGTCAGTGAAACTGAACAATTACCTCAAGGAAATAGAATGTTTCAATTTTTAATTTCGCTTTAATTTTTTTTTCTTTTTTTTCGAGACAAGTTTTCTCTGTGTAGCCCTGGCTGTCCTGGAACTCACTCTGTAGACTAGGCTGGCCTCACTTTAATTTTTAATAGTGCTTTTTTTGTCTTTCTGATCAAAGGAGGCTCTCCCTTCCAAATAGCCAAAGTGGACACTCGGTTTATACTCAGTTTTTAGCTGACAGGGCCCAAGAGGCCACACAAATGAAGAGTGGCTTTGCAGGATTGAGCACCCACTGGGATTGAGGGTCTAAGGTGGAGAACTGAGTGTCATTTCTCTGGGCTAGTGTAGCATGTAATTTAAAAAAAATCAATCCACACCATGACCTGCTAAGCACAGGCAAGAGCAGTCTCCCCTCCCCCATGGGGACCCTCAAGTGGTTGTCTGCCCAGGTTCCCATAGTCAGCTGCTGCTGAACTGCTCCACACTGCCAAGCCAACCAACCCCTGTGGCTAGCCTGCAGAAATGGCTGCATGCTCTGATCCCCTAGCCCAGTAAAATAAAAACTCCAGAGGCTTGTAATTTACCAGTCAGGTTTATAACAGTAAATCCTCAACCCCCAAAATGCCTACACAAAGAACTCAAAGCTCAATTGATACTGATACACGCTGCACACCTGGATGAGGCAGATGTGACCTGTATCAATCATCTATCTATGAAGTCCTCAGTTACTTATGACTCCTAGGACCACGTAGTTCTACCTCATCATCCTCTCCTTCAGATTCTATCCCCTCTCTCCTGCCTCTGTCTCTGTCTCTGTCTTTGTCTCTGTCTCTCTCTCTCTCCCCTCTCTAAAACTTTTAGCTCTGAATTCCCTTCTACTGCTCAATCACAGGCTCTAGCCTTATGTGACTAAGTAAGCACTGAACTGTGATAGGCCTTTGTGTCACTGGTACTAGGAGCTCCCAGGAGCCAGCTCTGTGGGGTGCTCACCTGCAGAGATTCACCCTGCTGCTGGAAGATTTACTCCCTTCCCATGCTGGCTGCATTGAATAATGGGATTTCACAACAAAAGCAAAAAAAAAAAAAACAAAACCTAATCATATGCAGATTCTATTTCTCTAAAGCAGTGTTTGTGAACCTCATCTCCCTCACAAGTCACAGACAGCCTCCTCTGCTGGGTTCTTGACTTTGCTGTCTAGGAAGGAAGGGAGTCTCAATAGCTCTAACTGAGCCAACCTCCTCAGTCAGTCCTGTTGCTGTGTATGAGCCACAGTGTTGGTCGTCAGTGTGGATGAGCAGAGGGTGTTACACTGGTGTTAATGGAAAGACTGGGCCTGTATTTAATGTGTCACGTAGGCCTTTCCTTCCTGTACTTAGCCCCACACCAGCCACTGCCAGTACCTACTGTCAAGTCAAGTGAGGCTCAGGAAGGGGAAGGGGACTGAGCCACTGGCCACTTAATTTACACAAAGAGCCAAGCTGAAGTTTAAGTACTGGCCTGTTGTGGACTGCTGTCTGTCCGCAGGTGAGGTCAGGTCCTAATTGATTAGGAACCCATGACTTGCACATGACTCTGACCTAATGTAATCTCCTGTAGCGTATGGGTCAGAGCACAGGAAGATGATAGTGCTCCATGAGAGAGTAGATCCAGTTGATTTCAGAACTGACCCTGCCTCAGAAGGGTGAACCTTCTTTGGCACCAAGTCTCCCAGGAAGTGCTCTGTGTTCATTGATGTAATTGTCAACATCCATGGACAGTTATATGGATTTCGACAAATGAGTAAGTTTCCTTGGTCTTGATTTTCGCATGTGGATAATGGGTAGGACATGGCGCCATGTTGTCAGGTCTCATTCGATCTTTCTGAGTACTGAACAAAGCTTCGTTCTCACCTCTTCTGTGTTCCTAGTGAAGAGACAGTGTGGGTAATGGAGGCTTTCCAGAGCCCTGTTTTCCAGGCATGGCTGGGCAGTGCTTTGCTCCACCAAGTTCCTTCCTTTTTGGGAACTTCTATATCCCTGTGTATAAAATGGCACTGGTAATGTGTTACCCCAGGCTAGCCCTTACGATACACTAATTAAAGAGAAAAGGGTTGGGGCTGGAGAGATGGTGCATGGATACAAAGCTCTTGCTCTGCTGTGCAAACATGAGTTTTGGTTCCAGCACCTATGTAAACTGCTGGTTGGGTGTGGCAGCCTGCTTATGAGTCCACTGCTTTGAAGCCGGAGATCTGATTCCCCTCTGACAAGCTGGCTGGCTAGACTAAGACACGCTGGGCTGACTTGAGTGAACTGGGAATAGAGTCCCAACACCAGCCCTGAGTGTTCACACACTGGTCACATACATGCAAGCATGCATCACACACACACACACACACACACACACACGTTTTAAAAGTTCTAAAAAGAGAGGGAGATGAGTGATAACCAGAGGAAGGTATTTGGTTTGTCTACATTGGGCAGAGGAATAGATAAAGAGGTCTTGTGATCCCCTATTCTATCTTTGGGGACACTGACTGCCATTTAGGTTTAAGTACTAGGCCAAATGCATGTATAACTAACTGGTACATATGTGATGCTATCCACCGTTGACCCATCCATGGCACCGTAGCAGTCTCTCCTGTGTGGTATCACAAGTTGTTAGAACTATGTGAGACTTCTTCCTAGGGAGACAAGTTCCCCCTCTAGCTGTCACCAGGCCAGGGCTTCTCTCTTTGCCTAGCAGGGGACTGCAGGAGAAGTTCTGGGAGGGTCACATGCATGTCTTTATTCTTGCATGACAATGACACCAGCATGACACCCTTTCTGACCAAAGGTAGACTGGAGGCAGCTTTTCTCAGCTCTTACTCCACTCTCTCATGCCCCTGCATCCCATCCCAGGGGCTTCTTAGGCTCTGATGACATTCTCAGGTATATGGAAGAACCCATATATGTCAGTCAGGGGCTAGAGAGAAAAGCAAAGGTGTCCCCCCAGGTATATATAGATCAGTTGGTAGAGTGCCCACTTACCTTACACAAAACCATGGTTCACAGCTCCACATGAGGGGGTTTGGTGGAACCTGCCTGTAATCCGGACCCTTGGAAGTTGGAGGGTGGAGAGTCAGAAGTTCAGGGTAATCCTTAGCTACATAAGGAGTTTGAGGGCAGCCTTGGTTACCTGAATTAACCTTGTGTCACGATATCACTAAGTGAGAATCCAAGAAGGTGCTTGGGCAGCCCTCAGGGGTGCTTGGATCCCCTGCTGTCATACCAAGTGTAGCTCCTCCATCTCAAGCTCTTGGGATGAACTACCGTCAGGATCCAAGGACAGTCGCTGGCCTCCTCTTCCTAGGCCATTCTCTCACTTCACCTTTACAATGGTTCTGACTCAGTGTTGTATGCTTCTTACCAGGAACCGTACGGATGTTTTGACAATGACCTCGTGGAGTGCCCTGATTGTGTGGGAAGGCACTTTTGACACAGCTTTGATGGAAAAGTACTACACCAAAGAGAAAATCACTGTGGGGCTAACAGTTTTTGCTGTGGGAAAGTAAGCATCACTGATGAACTTACCCTTGATTATTTTTTCTATCATCAAAGTATTTGTGAGGGGATCCGGAGCCCACAGAAGCTGGAATTTGTCTGAGTTCCTAGACAGTAGACTTTTCCTGTCTTTCTAATGATGGCTGAGGAAAAAAAAAATCAATAGTAGGTGATGAGTTAGTTCTTTGCCAGTAAATGAGCCAATTCAAGCCAATTAGACTATATTAAATGCAGGTTTATTGAGAAGTTACTCTCCAGTGAGTTCACTGGCACTAAGGACTGAGGCTGGAGATGTCACCATGGGGAGCGTGGTCGGGAGGGGGAGAGAAAGAGAGAAAGGACAGAGAGAAGGAAAAGAGGGAGGGGCAGGGAAAGACACACACACACACAGAGAGAGAGAGAGAGAGAGAGAGAAAGAGCTCTAGTTTCAGAGTTGGGGGCAGCTTATGTCAGGTAGGGACTGAGGGATGGATGCCAGGTCTACTTTGCAAAGGAAAAGAAGCACCTATGTGTCTTGTTCCAGAGATCCAAACCAAACAGGAGGTAAGTCCGCCCATTCCTACCATACAGGGAAGTGAAACTGTCTTCAATGCCGCTGGTACCCAGAACCAACAGCATACCTGCAGGACCTTCCTAGGAAGGCTCCAAAGCCAGCTGTTGGCTGGGATGTAAGTGCTTCTCCTATCTTAAAGTCCAGGCCAAGGACAGGGTGTGTATGCTTGGGTGTGTCAGAAGACAGTTTGAGGTGTTGGCTCTCTCCTTACACTCTGTGGGTTCTGGGGATCCAAGAGGAGCCTTCAGGTCTGGCAGAAAATACCCTTACTTACTGAAAATTCCTGCTGGTTTTCTTTCTTTTTCTGCCCTCTGGGCCTCCGTGTTGGTACTTATACACACACACACACACACACACACACACACACACACACAAATCAACAGGAAGTTGACACCTCTGCCATAGACAAGAGGAGTAAAAGAAGGTTGCCCTGGCATCGAGCTTTGACAAGACAGGACCTAACAGAAGATGCTGTGGTGATGTCCCAGGACCTCCTCCCAGGGCCTAGCAGTCCTTGTCTCTGGGAAGTTCTACCATTGCTCAGTGTGCTCGTTCTCTGAGGACTAATGCATCCCAGTGGAAAACAGTGGCTGTGGACTTGGCATTGATCTGGAAGAATTTGTGTTGTTTAGGATTGGAGTCAGGACTTAACTCAGCAAACCCTGTGGGCACTGAAGCCATTAGACAGCCACATTACACATTGATTAGATCCTGGTGTTTCCCTAAGAGAACAGAAAGTTACCCACTGTCCCACAGTGCAATCATTACTCTGTAGAAAAATATTAGGACAACCAAAAAGCCCTGTGATCCCTCCCATGTCATGGGGAAATCTGTGCTTCCAGCTGGGCAGGTCTGTAGCAGTGAACCCCAGAGAAAGTGCATCTGGACCTTAGGGGTTGACTGTTTGCTTGTCCTCAATCTCCATGCCTGGAGCTACCTGCAGCATTTCAGTCTCTTAAACTGACTGTTAGACATTGCAGTGACACTGTCCTCCCTGCCCTGCTCCTAAGGATGGTTTCCCAAGCTTCAGACCACACTGGGTTTTCTTAGAGATCAGAGGACTGAGGTGTGTCCTGACCTCCAGTCATGAGGTCCTGTCATAGGCTCTGCTGTACCATTCAGACATCTCCACTCCATCTAAAGGGTCAATACTAGAAGCCCTTGAGCTCCAAACAATAAAAGTGCAATTTATTTCAACAGCACTGAACAACCCATGCCTTGAGAAAAGCAAAACAGCAACAGAAGAAAAACAAAACAAAAAACACCTGTCATTACATTCAGAACATGTGATTGCCTACTGTGTGCTCAGCAAACTGACTGTGGTCCATGTTCTCTGTGTAAGGTTTGGACAAGGACCCTCTGACTTCTCCCTCATCCTCCAGTCTCCTTGGTATGTCTTGGGAAGACAGTCTGTAGCATGAACTTGAAAAGGCACCAAATGATGTCATTTGATTGAGTAAATAGTCAAATTGACAGATTTTTATAAAAAAAAGGGAAAAATTTTAAAAAATACTGACAATACTAAATGTTGGAAAATATGTGACATAATAGGAACCCTTGTTGATTGCTAGTTGGGGGAGCAAAATGGTGCAGCCACTGCAGAAGAAACTGTGGCAGTTGCTTGCACAACAAAACATGCTCTGATCATAGTCTGGTCAAATTCCTTGGTGTTACCCCAAGTGAGTTGAAACCTGTCTATACAACAAGCTGTGTAGACATTTTTAGAAACTTTCTTTGTAAGTGCTAAAACTTGGGAGCAAACAAGTCAACGGGAAAAATAAACGGATCAATTCAGACAATAGGATAATATTCCCTGGTGAAAAGTAAACTATGAAGCCACAGAAAAGAAGGAGGAAGTTTTTGTCCCTTGTCACTAAGTGCGGAACCTAAGCTGGAAAAGTTTCTGTGCTGGCCAGTTTTATATCAACTTGACTCAGACTAGAGTCATCTGAAAGGAAGGAGCCTCAATTGAGAGACTGCCTCCATAAAATACAGCTGTAGGCAAGCCTGTAGGGCACATTCTCAGTGATTGATGGGGGAGGGACCGTCCCACTGTATGTGGTCCCATCCCAGGGCTGGTGGTCCTGGGTTCTGTTAGAAAGCAGGCTGAGTAAGCCATGATGAACAAGCCAGGAAGCAGCACGCCTCTATGGCCTCTGCATCAGCTCCTGCCTCCAGGTTCTGCCCTGCTTGAGTTCCTGGTCTGACTTCCTTCTAAGATGAACAGTGATGTGGAAGTGAAAACCAAATATCTCTTTCCTTCCCAACCTGCTTTTGGTCTTGTGTTCCATCAGAGCAATCTGTCCCCAAGCAGTACAGTTCCATACTGTACAACTTATGATTCTGATTCTTATACTGATTCTAATTCTGATTCTGATTCTTATACTAATTCTGATTCTTATACTGATTCTGATTCTGATTCTGATTCTGATTCTAATTCTGATTCTGATTCTGGAAGAGCCAAGCTATGGTGTCAGGGCAAAGAATGGTGACTGTGAGGAGCTGTGGTGAGAAAGAGAGAATAAGAGCAGTCTAGAAGATTGTTCAAGGTGTGAAACCATTACAAAACAGCAGTGGTGGACATAGCTGACACTATGCTTTTGTACTCTTCCGAAGGTGAACCACTGTATAACTGATGCACCTTACATTAGTGTGAGTGTGACAACTGTCACACACCTGCCACCGCAAGCATTGTTGGCCCTAGTCGGGCAGGCTGTTCACATGCCAGGCAGCAGGCAAGTGGGTACTTTCAACAGTTTCAGCTCAGTTTGTTCAGAATTCAAAATTATTTTAAAGCATGCTACTTTTAAGTTTTATCTGTTTATAATTTTATGGCATTGGTGTCCTGCCTGTATGTATGTTGTGTGAGAACATTGAATCTTCTGGAACTGGAGCTACAGACAGTTGTGAGCTGCTCTGTGGTTGGGGGAAATGGATGCTGGGAATTGATCTCAGGTCCTCCGGAAGAGCACCTATTTCTCTTAACTGCTGAGCCATCTCTCCAGCCCCAAAGAATGCCTTTTTTTTTTTTGTGCATTGCGGTAATTTTATTGAAAGATGTATTCAAAACATAATGGCATTTGGTTAGTTTACTTCTGTCCACTCAAAATCAATATTGTTTTCAGATCGAAGCCTATCAGCCTTTAGGAAGAACTAAGATGTTCTCAGTGAGACATGGTTTACAAAGGTTAAGAATAAAATACACCCATTTGGGACTAGCCTGGGATATCTGACACCCTGACGCAAAAATAAATAAACTGAGGTGCAATCCGAGATTGTATATGAATGGATTCATGACATCGTTTTTGTCTCGATGATGCACTGGCCTTTGGGGAAGCCCTTGGGAGGTTTGTAGAATGGGCATGCAGTGAGGGATTAGATGTCCATCCTATGGACCATTCTCTCTGTCACAGAGGAGGCTGAGACACTGCTGGTGTTTGGGGTTAACCTAACGGAGAAGGCAAGGTTGAGTTATGAATGCTCAGAGGACTCTGGAAACATTCTTTCTTTGTGTTTGCCCTGGCAGGTACATGGGCCTCTTCTGGATATTCAAGAGCTAGCTCCTTCTCTGACAGCAGGCTTCTAAATCAGAGTACAGAGCCTTAGCATGAAGCTTACTGAAAAGCAGAGTAGTTGAGGACACATAGCTCTCGGGGTGGCTCTCTTCCAAGAGCAAGAAGACAGGACTGTGCATGCCCAGTTTCCTTAACAAAGCCAGCAGTGAGAGAGGTCGTTCCATTTTCCCCAAGGACAGCATGACCAGTTAGGGTCAAATGGTCCAGATGCTTCCCTGGCCTGTGGAGAAGCCATCCCCCCAACATACAATCCAGATCGTCTCATGTAATGTTAAATATTATATGTATATATAGATATACAAATATGATAGTCCTTGGTGGTTCAATATGGCCCTCTCTGTTTCAGGTACATTGAGCATTACTTAGAAGACTTTCTGGAGTCTGCTGACAGGTACTTCATGGTTGGCCACAGGGTCATATTTTATGTCATGATGGACGACACCTCCAGAATGCCTGTCATCCATCTGAGTCCTCTGCATTCCTTACAAGTATTTGAGATCAGGTCTGAGAAGAGATGGCAGGACATTAGCATGATGCGCATGAAGACCATCGGGGAGCACATCCTGGCCCACATACAGCACGAGGTGGACTTCCTCTTCTGCATGGACGTGGATCAAGTCTTTCAAGACAACTTTGGTGTGGAAACCCTGGGCCAGTTGGTAGCTCAGCTCCAGGCCTGGTGGTACAAGGCCAGTCCTGATGAGTTTACCTATGAGAGGCGGGAACTTTCGGCAGCGTACATCCCATTTGGACAGGGGGATTTTTACTACCATGCGGCCATTTTTGGAGGAACGCCCATTCACATTCTCAACCTCACCAGGGAGTGCTTTAAAGGGATCCTCCAAGACAAGAAACATGACATAGAAGCGGAGTGGCATGATGAGAGCCACCTCAACAAATACTTCCTTTTCAACAAACCCACAAAAATCCTATCTCCAGAGTATTGCTGGGACTATACATTAGGCCTGCCTTCACATATTAAAAGTGTCAAGATAGCTTGGCAGACAAAGCAGTATAATTTGGTTAGAAATAATGTCTGACTTCAAATTGTGATGGAAACTTGACATTATCATTCTGGCTAATTCCTCCAAAAAGTAGTAACACTGAATTCAACTTTAAAAAAAAAAAGAAAACAT
The DNA here is from genome assembly GCA_019843965.1 of Rhynchomys soricoides. Lineage (NCBI taxonomy): Eukaryota > Metazoa > Chordata > Mammalia > Rodentia > Muridae > Rhynchomys > Rhynchomys soricoides. Next base: position 1,144,833 of record JADRCH010000283.1, read on the forward strand.
AAACAAAACACACCACCATGGTAAACACACATGATTTCTCCTTATACCCTGAGCCTGTAATACGTGAGAAAGAGTCTATGGCAAGACAGAAATTCTCAGTGATCTTATATTCTGGGTTTTAGGGAAATTGTATATGAGCAGAAATCAAAATTAATTTGCCAAAGGAAAAGAAGATGCCAGAACCTTCTGCCCCGTGTGTCAGATAACTCACTGTAGGCCAGGTGCTGAGAGAAGCATTTGGCAACAGGACGGGTTGGGTCGGAGTTGGGGGACTCTATTCCCTTGGTTTCATTGTCTTCCTCCTTGTGGAGATTCTAAATCAACACAGAGAGGCTTTGCAGCCAGAGAACTTTAATAAGGATACCAATGTCATTGTCAAAGTCTGTAAAAGCTGGTGGCTTCCGGGAGCCGCTGGCAGTCCTGGCCCATTAGGCTATTGTCTGGCTCCTGGGCATAAAGAAGGCAGAACATGACACTAAGATCTTGGTGGCACGTGTTCAGAGTCCAGGAAATCTGGGGGTGACCACTTAGAGGAAGTGCTCTGGTGGAGGGACATAGGGCCTGGGGTTGGTGCTTGCACTGAGTTACAAATAGACACAGCGTTCTTAACAACGACGAACAGCAGGAATGGAATGGAAAGTGCATTTTGTCTTGCCCAAACATTATTGACACTGTTAGCCTTGTGTGTTGAACTCTGTGGAGGGGGTGTGGGTGTATCAGGGAAGGACAGTACCTCAGCGGACTGAGTATAAGGACCCAATTTTTATGAGAAGACAATCTGTCGTCATCTGGTTCTACCACCTGCTCTGAACCTCGGAGTTCCTCAGCCTGTAGTGTTCCAGTGTAGAGGACGGACATGGAGCAGGTGACAGAAGACAAAGCCCTCTGTCACAAGACCTCATTTCCCCTGCTCTGTCTGTATTATACAAGTGAGACAACCAGACAGGTGACCTGGACAATTTGTGTAAATAACTTTATGGCAATGAGAGATGCAGTCACTATGACTGAGCTGCTGATGGTTCGGTTCCCTTTTCTGAGAGAACTGCAGGAGCCCTTATATTGGTGGTTCTCAAGCTGTGGGTCACAACCCATTGGGGGTGTCAAATGACCTTTTCATAGTGTAAGGCTCTGGGGAGTCTTAACTTACTCAAGACCCCTGAGTGAACACATGGAGTCGGAGATTGTTGCAAAATGCAAGAGGAATTTATTGAACCAGAACTCTGGGGCTCACCTGCACCTTGAGGAGAGGCAACCCTATAGGCTTTCGCACAAGCATTTTTATACTTTTTCAGAAGGCAAAGTGCAGAAACAGCAACTTGGCACATTTTCATTGGATAACACCCTTAACCTTTAAACTCATTGGCTCGGGCCTGTAAGAAGGTTATCTGGGTCTGCATGGGACATTCCAGGAAGGGGGATAGGGCGTTGGAGCCTGGGACATTCTCATTCTCCCCTTTTCTTTGGAACTATTTCATTCTTGAGATTAAAGATCATCTTGTTCAATGCGCTGATACTGCTGCCTGATCATCATAATTTGCACTGCATTAATGTGCTCTCTAATAAAGGCAACTAATTTATTAAAAAGAATAGGTCCAAGCGATAGTATAATCAGCAAGCTAATCACTGGACCAAGGAAAGGGAGAAGGTGAGGCAAGATTCCATTCCAGGCGCTCCACATGGGGTTATCAAAAAGCTCTTGGCGCCTCCTTTCTAACTCTTCTTGATGTTTTTGGATCCTATTGCACACAATCCTGGACTTGTTCGCATAAAAACAACATTTTTCTTGCAAGACCACACGTATGCCTCCCTTGTTTGCAGTAAGTAGTTCTAGACTGCGTCTGTTTGGTTGAACTACTCTGGCCAGAGAATCTACCTGATCCTGTAGGTCTTTAACAGACTGATACACCACATTTACATCATCTATCAACCTCTGGGATAGCTTAGTATATGTGTCTATTGCTACCCCTATACCAGCTGAGCCAGTGGCGAGGGCTCCCAATACCCCAAGCCCTATTAAAAGGGGAATGATCTGCACTACCCTCTTATGCCTGAGAAAAAAGGTATCAAAGCTGAGCAATGGAATGGGCTGGTCCTCTGGGAGGATCTCGATGTCCAGGAAGAGCATTGCAGGGACACAGGATCCAGTCCAGTTTTAGGGGAGAAAAGGTTAGGCCATGTTGTCTCCACACACAAAAACCTTCCCCCTGCCCAGACAAACGGCCTCAGAAATGTGAATATAATGACTGCAGGAGGCGAACACTGCTAGGCCAAGATCTACATCAAAAGAGTCATTTTTTAAAGGGCTGAAGACGCAGGTAGTCACATTAAATCCAGTTGGTTGTACTTGAAGGGTCTTAAGAGACCCAGTTTTCCTTTTTCTGGTGCATGCTTCAATCCTGAAGCTATTGTTGATAGCTATGCAACTCATACTCCTGGTCTTCTGTATCTAGTTCTTTGTATTTCTGCTTTAAGATCATTAGCTGTACTGCACCTATGTGTTCCTTAACAAAAGCAGCCAAGTGGTTCAAAACATAGGGGCCAAAAGTCAACAATAGTAGGAGAACAATTAATGTCTTAACAAGGTTAACTGAGAGGTTAAACCAAGACTTGAACCAGCCCCGACGCTGTTTGTTCTCTCTCTCCTGCTTGGCTAACCCTACTCTTACCTTGGCCATTGGATCTTCAACAACCCCAGAATGGTCTATATAAAAGCAACACTTTTCAGCTAAGACAGCACCTAGCCCTCCTTGCTAGAGGAAAAGTTAAGTCTAACCTCCTTCTATTCTGTAGTACTACTTCTGATAACAAAGTCAGTGATTCTTTAAGATGACTGATGGAAGCTTCTATTCTCTCTATATCTAAATCAATGACTTCCCTCAGACTGTCATAATTTTCTCTTTGTAAGACCAAAGCAGAAGTCTTGATGGCTGCCCCAGCCACCCCCAACCACAACAGAAGGGAGACAGTGAGTGCTGTCCAAAGGTACCACAAACAGTCATGATTAAGGTCGAGTGATCTTGAGCTTGAGCAGATTGTCCATCTTCTGTACCATCTAGTGGGGGGCTCTGGGGAATGAGGCATCTGCAGGTTTCACATGGGAAGTGTGCACCCAGGCCTCAATACCATCTACCTTGAGGACTGTGGGAGTAATTAGCAGCACCAGGAAGGCTCTCTTTCATCTGGGTTCCAGTGACTGTGTCCAATGCCTCTTTACATAGATCTTGTCACCAGTCTGGAAGAGGTGAGAGTTCTCTGGCATACCTGGAGCATTTAAGGCAGACAGTTTTGGCCAAATCTCATGCTGTGGGATACCTCCTGGGAGGGCCCAGTGTACACCAAGGGAGTTGGGGTACCATACAGGATCTCAAAAGGGGTCATGTTAAAATGGTAGGGGGTGTTCTAAGCTCAGAACAGGGCCAAGGAGAGGGGCACCACCCAGTCCTAGCCAGCCTCCAAGGTCTCTTTTTTGGGTTTTATTCATTCTCTCTACCTGCCCTGAGCTTTGGGGACGGCACTCACAATGAAGTTTCCAATCTGTCCACAATACTTTTGCCACACCCTGGCTTCCCTGACAAAAGCAGAGCCATTGTCTTATCCACTTGCCTTGGACACTCTAACCTCAGGGAAATTTCCTCTAATATCTTCTTGGATACCATGGCAGCTGCTTCTTGCTTGGTGGGGAATTCCTCAACTCATCTAGAGAAAGTAGCTATGTACACCTGAAGATATTTGTAACCACATTTTCCTGGCTTAACTTCTGTAAAATCGACCTCTCAATATACTCCAGGCTGTTCTCCCCTAGGTCTTTTGCCCTGTCTATTCTTGGATGCATAAGCACTCACTTGCTGGCATACCTTACACTGTCCTACTATCTTTCTGGCCCAGAACCTGAGTCTTATTATATATACTCTAGGTCTCTTATCTGCTTGGACAATCTTTTTATCCCATAAACGAGTCTATCTGTGCATTTGGCCTAGTAAGTCTTTTGCTTGTTTCCTGGGGAGCATAGTTTTCTTTCTTGTGTGCCATTTCCCTTCCTTCTCTAGGTGATAGTTGGTAAGGCGGCTAGCAATCTGAGTCCTTTCTTCTTCAGTGTATTTTAAGTGAGGCCATCCCTTAGTCCAGTCCCATTTTCCAGCAGGTGTTTCTTGTAGGCCCATAACCGGATAAGCTCCTGCATAGCCACTTCTTGAGACACTAGATCTGCCTGGTTATTGCCCCACGCCACTGACTTTTTTCTTTCCTGATGTCCTGGATATGAATACTACTCATGGTTATTGGCTTTATTGGGACATCTAAGAGATCCAGGATTTCTTGTTTGTTTCCTCTGGTGTGAGCAGTCCTCTCTCTTGGCATATAGCTCTGTGGCCATGGGATGTGGCAAAGGCGTACCTGCTATCCGTGTAGATGTTGATTTTCTTGCAGGCTCCAGGTTCTAAGGCCTTGGTGGGGGTAGTTAGCTCCACTTTCTGTGTCAACGTGTCGGGGGTGTAGAGGTTCCGCTCAGATGACAATTGTGCTGTCCACCACAGCAGCACCTGCTTGTCCCTGACCTTCATAGAGAAAGCTGCTCCCATCTGTAAACCAGGTAGCCTTGACTTTTGGCAGGGGTCAGTCAGAGAGGTCTCTCCTTTTGGGCCAGCTTGTTGTGGCCCATTGGACAGGGAATGTATTTGGACCCCCATTTTGGAGATTATGTCTCACCCCAACAGAGGGTAGGGACAGTCTGGGGTGACCTTAAATGAATGGGATACCCAGCCCATCCCTAGGCCCACTGTTCTTCGGGTAGTCCATGAATACATTTTGGTGCCAATGGCTTCTTGGACCCAAGATCTTTTCTTGAAAACAGGGCCATCAGCTCGGAGGACTGAGTGTTGAGCCCCTGTGTCCACCCAGAATTGAGTGGGTTTCTCCTCCACTCTCAGAGTTACCCTGGGTTCAGGGAGGATCTTCCCTAATCACTGTCTTCACCCCGGGCTAACACCTTTTGCCACTTGGGGGCACTTTTCCCAAGGCCTGGGTTTCTTGCTCCTGGCTTCCATTAGGACACTCTCAGCCCCAATGGCCTCAGTCAATACTGAGACTGAAGGCAGGTATATTTCTTTCCAATCTGCTTTTATACCATTTTAATTACATGCAAGCAATAAGGCCAGTTCTAGGTTGAGAAACACAAATAGGCAAGGAATGAGCAAGGCAATAAGCAAAAGTCCGTGATCATTCTTGTAATTGCTGTTTCTAAGGGCTTGTCAGGATGACCGAAATATCTGAGCTTACTTCATTGTCCAAGCCCAAAATCAGATTCTTGCCTGAAGCCTACTTCTTCTGTTCTACCCTAAAATTAAGATTCCTACCAGAACTTACTTCCTCGTCCTTGGCCTAATGTCAGATTCCTGCCTGAAGCCTTTTTCTTTGTCCTCCTTGCTGCTGAGGTCATAGGGTGTATAATGGCGGAATTCCTCTGTGAGCTGCTGCGGGCGACTCATCCCTGCTTATACCATGGTTAGATTTGTGGGTCATCAAGCACCCCCCTTGAGACCTGTCTGGTGATGGGCTTTAAGGTGCCCCTTACCTTCTGCCATAGTCAGGGAAACCCCGCCGTTGATGACAACCTGGTCAATTGATGGTGTCTGAGGGGGCATTCTTTCTAACTTCATCCTAGGTGGGCTGATGAGTAAATAAGACAGTTTTAAAGAGATTAATTGGCCCCTTGGAAAGGGAGATGGGATCTCCTCCTGCTTCTCCCTCCAGTAAATGGGGGTACAACATCCCCAGTCCCATATGGACTGTGGTTCCCAGGACCAGTCTTGGAGGAACAGGTCCACTGTTGAAGGGTCTTGGAGGATCGACTTCTTCTCAGGTCCGGATCTCTCCTCCAGGGCTTCCTTTTTCCTGATGGCCAGAACCTGTGAGGTGGGTCTTGGGAGAAAGAAGGCCTTTATCTACGAGGGGGAGGGGGGCCTCTACTAGATTCTCTCCCTCCTAGTTTTCTTTTCTTTCCCTAACTTTCTGATGTTTAACTGGGTAAATTCAGTCTGTCCAATGTCCAAAAGTCAGTTTGAGTCTTAGAACACAGAACACAAAACAATCAGAACAGGAAACAATGAACACAGAGACAGCTCGCCCCAGCTAGCCCCTTCGATGGGCGGCAGGTGCAAACAACCAACACACAGTTCGTCCCTTCCATGGATGCAGAACAGAACCAGGTGGCCTTGCCGTGTTGGCAGAAGCCAGATCCAGAAGGAAGAGCACTCTCGACTCCTTCCAAGGGGGGTTGAAGTGTCTTCTAGATCCCCAAGGTCGAAAGGTTAAGGCACATTTGCCCGTTGCACTTGACCACCCCAAACACCACCCCAAACACCATGGGCTCTCTGAGCCCCCTGAAGCGTGCAAGCAAAACTTTTAAACAGACTTACAAACTCAAGACTAAGACAAACATTGAGACGACCACAGTTATCTGCTTGAGCTATTCCTCCAATCCACCAACTTCCGGTGCGTCCCCACAGAGGGGCATTTCCTGGCCAATGCACCAAATGTAAGACTCTGGGTATTATTAACTTACTCGAGACCCCAGAGTGAACACATGGAGTAGGGGATTGATGCAGAATGCAAGAGGAATTTATTGAACCAGAGCTCTGGGACCCACCTGCACAGTGAGGAGAGGCGACCCTTGTAGGCTTTCACACAAGAATTTTTATACTTTTTCCGAGAGCAGAGTAAAGAAATAGCAACTTGGCACATTTTCATTGGATAGCACCCTTAGCCTTTAAACTCATTGGTTCGGGCCTGTAAGAAAGTTATCCTGGTCCTGCACCAGACATTTCAGGAAGGGAGTAGGGCGTTGGAGCCCGGGACATTCTCAATAGGACTAACGAAATACACAGATATTTACATTATGATTTGTAACAGTCGCAAAATTACAGTTATGAAGTAGCAACAAAAAAATTCTAGGGTTGCGGGTCATCCATAGCATGAGGAACTGCTTTAGATCACACCATTAGGGAAGCGGAGAACCCTTGCTCTCTATGGGTATTTAAGCAATCAGTGTAAAGGGGCTGTCGGTCTGTACTTCTGTGTATGCATATATTTATATTTTGCTTGTCTTCCAGTTTAGATCATCTGTTTCTGTCTTAGCAGTTTATTTAAAAGGCCATTGCACCATCTTGGTGAACAGTGTGAGGAGTTTCAATAAAAAACTATCTTTCCTTTGTCCACATGGCTCCACCTCTTACTTTCAATTGTTACAATAAAAAAGTCACATACCCAGAGGCAACAAAACCCACAGAGTTCCTCAACTGATGAGCTTTGCCAAAGGAAGTGGAGCCTGCACATCTGCTGAGAATGCTGCCTCTCTATCTCACATTGTGCTGGATCCTGCCTAAAGTCTGAGAGTTTAATGGTCCTGAACCAAAGAAATAATCTGTTCTGAAAATGTAGGAAAAAAGATGGGGGACTTTTGAGCGAATTGATTTTTTGAAATAAAATTCATCTAAGTATAAATCCCTAATGAGTAAATTTAGGATTTTATTAAAGGTAATTTTTAGACTTTTTTAAAATAAAAATTCTGGATTACAATTGAATAAATCACTTTCTCAGTATATTCTGGTCTGGTCATGGATTATGCATTGTCTCTCAAAGATGTATAAAAGTACCAATTATGGTTGTCTATAATCAAAGAATTTTAAGGTACCTTGAATGTTCTTTACAAAGGCAGAATTACAAAGAGCAGGCTTGAAGACCACCTCTCTCTCTCTCTCTCTCTCTCTCTCTCTCTCTCTCTCTCTTTCTCTGTCTGTGTGTGTGTGTGTGTGTGAACACATATGAGATTGCCTGGCAGAGTCTACATGGAAAGAAACAGTCTATGAGAGCACTGTCTGGCTGCCCTGTGTTCACCCAGGACATGTGGCTCTCTTGTCCCCCGTAGTCTAGCATCTAGGGATTTTTATTTCTATGAAAGCGAGTGCTGTGTTTAAGGAGATTCATCTAGCTGAAGTCATTGGTACTTTCTGTCTTGGGAGAGGAAATGACAGCTTGAGGGATGACCCGAGCCTCCGTACTTCTGTCTTAGGATTTGATTGCTGTGAAGGGACACCATGACCAAGGCACCTCTTAGAAAAGAAAACATTTAATTGGGGCTGGCTTACAGTTTCAGAGGTTCAGTCCACTATCATCATGGAGCAGCACTCAGGCAGACATGGTGGTAGAGAAGGAGCTGAGACTTCTACATCTTGATCTGAAGGCAGCCAGGAAGAGACTGCTGTCTGCAGACAGCCTGGAGTAGGGTCTGGATCACACTGAAAAACCTTGAGTATATCTATGAGACCCCTCCCCCACAGTGACACACTTCCTCCAATAAGACCACACCCCTAATGGTGGCACTTCCTTTGGGCCAAGCATATTCAAACTTCACAATACCCCAAACAGTGAATTTCAGGTGCTTTACCAAAACTTCAGAAACTTGTGTTCCTGGGAACTGCCAGCTGAGGGTGTGTGCTTCAGGATAAAAGAGGACAAGGGAGACATTCTATTAGATCACTAAGGGACTGTGATTTCCTTAAGGCCCAGGTTGCTGTGTGCCTTTGTGCCAACCAGCTCCTTTCTGTCATCTACCTCACTCCTCTGCCTCACAGACATCTAATAAAAGAGTGATAGAATGCAGCAACATCTATTCTCATCATGCCTCCGAAGAAATGTGTGTGTGCGCGTGCGGTGCACACAGGCGTGCACACATGCAAGCACCAGCATATGCATGTTTTGCATGTTTGTCTTTGTGCATGTGTGTATGCCTGCCTGTGGAGGCCAGGGGTTGACATCAGATGTCTAACTCACTTGGTCTCCATCCCATCTTTTGAGCCAGGGTCTCACTGTTCTAAATGGGGCTCGCTGATTGGCTAGACTGGTTGGACTCTGAGCTGCAAGTCAGGGTCTGCAGTCTTCACCAGCTGCATGCCCTCACACCAAGACAGTTTATGTGTGTTCTCAGGGATCAGATTAATGTTTATGTGGCAGACACTTTATCAGCTGAGCCATCTTTCACACCCAGGCATCCTAGCCACTCCCTCCCAATGTAAAAGACAGGGCTTGTCTACAAGGGAGTTGCTAGGTTGGGTGGGCTGAGGCAACAAGGCCCACTCTAACTGGATGGCACCAGTCAATGCAGGGTCCCAGACTGGATGAAAAGGAGAAGGCAGGCAGAGCATTAGCATCCCCATCTGCTTCCCCATTGGAGATGCAGTGGGACCAGCTCCCTCACATTCCTGTTGCTATGATTTCCCTCCTCATGGTCCAGCAGATAGAACCTTCTTCCTGTGGTTCACAAGCTGGAGCCTCACGGGTTTCAGCTTGGGTTCAGGTTGAGGTTCTATTCCAGTTCCGTGGCTAACAGGGTTTGGTGCTGCTTGGAGGACAGTAAGGCCAGGTCTCCATTTGTCCCAGCAGGAGCACATCAGTGGCTCTCAGCCTGGGACCCACTTCCCTCCCAGCCCTTGAGCCATTTGGCAATGGCATTGGTTGCATTTTTCGCTTGTCCTAACTGGTTCCTGAGTGTGGGTGCTACTGGCATGTAGTGGGTGGATACAAGGGCACAGCTGAGTGAGACACACTATGCAGGGGGGGCAAACTTCACCCCATCTCAAGAAATGTTATTAGAGCCAATCTTGGGGCTGCTGATGTTACAGTAACAGAAACAACTGCTGGCCTGTGTGGGAAACTCTAAACTCCACTTCCTCTTCCTCCCTAGAATCCAGAGCTCAGACAAAGGAGTTCCCTCTAGTGGACACCAGAGGGCAGGAGTTCCAAAGAGAACCAGCTTCTGAAGTGATTAAAAAAGTCTGGTGCTATTGAAGGCAGCAGCATTTGTAGAAATGGAGGTAATTCTACATATAAATGGAACTAGCTCTAGCTTAGCCCTGCCGCTGTGGAGAGTTATGTGGACCCAGAACACCCACCACCAACTCTCCAGAGGAAAAGAGGTTCCAGTTTTGGTTAAAGGGCTTCCTTATTGAGACCAGAAGCAGCCTTGATCTGTTTAAGCCCCATGAGCGCTTATTTGAGGGCCGATGCAGAGGTCTACAGAAGGCAAAATGAAGATGAGCAACAAGCATGCTTGTGAGACCCCATGATATGTTCCCCAGTCATGTGATCAATGACATCACTGTAATATTTGCAGCATGCATGGGAATCAGCAAGACCCCAGGGCACATTTCTTCCCCCTTCCCTACTTTTTCTTTTCTCTTGTTCTTTTGTATCACTTGTTAACATTTTATAAGAAAATCATTATCACCAAGACATGAACAAGATCCAGTAAAGCAGAAAGTCTCATCAGCTGAAACCAGTGAACGCTGCAAATCCAGACATCCTTTCCACAGGTCCGACATCCATCCACCCTCCTACCGTGATCCGGAGTTGTTCTCCAGTCAGTTCAGCCCCCGCTGGCAGCAGAATACATTGGTACAGCAGAATACTGATATATCAGGGCACTGGGTTTCTTAGAGTATCGAACAGACTGCTCATTGAAATGTTGTTACTGGGGTTCTTAGAGTCACAGGTGGGGTCCTGGCATCTCAAACTAGCAAAGCTTGGCCAAGCATCCCCACTGAGTCTGATTAAAGAGATCATGGTCATGGTAAAAACCACAAAAAGGAGATTTAGTCAGTGTGACCGCATTACGAAGAGGAACCAATGAAGGCCAATGAGACCCACCCTCGCTCTCCTTAGGAGTTCTGATGAGACGCTTATGTTTAAGTATAAACTAAGAGGCATGTGTAACTAGGCACACCTGGCCAATGTGAGGTTTTGCCATAGCCAGTGTCATAGCTCCACTCTCTAACAAGCTGTGGGGACTATGTGAAATTTCTTTCCAGGCTCCTCCTCTGGTACACACCAGTCTTCAGCCCTTTATTTTAATTTTAAAATGTTTTTAAATTTTAGATTTATTTATTTCTTCTATGATATGAGTACTCTATCTCCATCTATGTATGCATACCAAAAGAGAAACATCATAGATGCTTATGGGCCATCGTATGGTTGCTGGGGATTGAACTCAGGACATCTGGGAGAGCAGCTAATGCTGAGCCATCTCTCCAGCCCCAGCCTTTCATTTTGTCCACACGAGATTCCATGAGATTCACACAGGGGAGATGCTAGTTCCTTAGGATGCACTGTCTTAGTAGTGCAGTGGTAAAAGGCAGGAGTAAGTGTGTCTCTTTATGAGGTCTGTATTTCTGCTTGGACAGCTATAGGTGTGTTGTGCAGTTTGTGAAATGAACAGTAAGCTAAAATCAACCCTACACAGGCCACAGTTAATAAACAAGGCATAGGGGAACGAGGGAGTAATCTTAATGCTGACTTCAAGGAGAGACACATTGCTTATATGCTCAAAGGATGATCCTGTTTGAAGGTTTGACATGGTTGAGATATGGTTCTCCTCTTTCAGCTCACGTTGAGGTTGGGCCCAGTGGGCAGTGTTGTGTTAGGTATTGGCTAGGGATTAGTGCTTTCCTATGAGTGAGCTGTCACTCTGGAGATGGGCTTCTGTGACATGGTTGTTAGCAGGCCTGGCAGCTCCCCTCCACCTCTCAAACCTATGCTCCTCTACACAAAGTGCCTGCGACTTACCACCACAAGGCTCTCATCAGAGGCTGAGTGGCTTCTGTGGACATGCTCTTGGTCGTCTGGAGCTGGAGGCCATTTTTTTTCTTTTTGTAAAGAACCCAGCCTTGGTATTTTGTGGTAGCAATACAACACACATCAAGAAGTGACCTTGGTCACTTCAGTGGTCTTTGCTTCAAGTGTTCTGTCAAGGTGAGCTATAGCCTTCAACTACCTGTCCCATCCCTCTCAAAGCTACTCAACTGTGTAGGCCACACTGGTCATCAGTGTCCACTGGGGAACATGGACTGTAGCCATGGACCACTTGAAGACCGCCTGTCCAGATTTTCTCGGGAAGCTCACTGCTTTGTATATTTATCAGGTGGACAGGAGACATTTGGATATTCACACTCATGGAAAACCACCTCTAGAATCCAAAGTCAGCCCAAAGGAGTTTTTGTCTTTCTTAGTGGCTGGGGACTCAACATTTATTCACAATTGACAATTGGCTGCACCTTGGAATTTCCTGGATTGAGAATATTCATATCTGGGTCTCATCCCAAAGACTGCAGTTCTGTTGGTGTGGGCCTTAGACCTCATGGGGTTTCCATGCTTCCTGTGTGACTGTTCTGCTGTTAGGTCACAACAATTTGCTCTATGTGCATGATTTTTATTTGATGATGTCCTTTTGGTTTGGGTTTTGTATTTTTGTTGTTTGGGATATGTTAAAATTCTTAATGATTTTCTTATAAATCAAATTTGGAAAAATTGGGTTAAATTTTATTTCTGCTCCATTTTCTGCTTAGTTAAATTTGTTTTTATCATTTATTTGTGTGTGGGTGCCCTGTATAGGTCATAGATAGACTTGAGGGAATCAGTACTCTTATTTTACTCTGTAGGTCCCAGTGACTGAACTCAGGTCCTCAGGCTTAGCAGCAAGCACCCTCATTCACTGAGCCATCTTGCTGGCCAATTCCACTTTCTCTATGAAACTAGTTATATACACATACTATATTTTAAAAAGAGACACTCATTTCTGTATATGAGTGCTGTATTTGCATGTGTGCTCACATGACAGAGACGATATCAGTCCCCATTACAGATGGTTGTGAGCTACCATATTACTGCTGGGATTGAATGGAGAACCTCTGCAAGAACAGCCAGTGTTCTTAACTGCTGAGCCATCTCTTCAGCCCCAGGTAGACCTCTTAATAATCATCTTTTAGGTCAGAAATTTTCTTCAGATATTTTCTTGATTATTTTCATCATTTTCATGAAGATAAGTAGCACTGGCATTTTATTTGATCTCTTATTCTTTGTGGCTCAGTCAGTTGGCAATTCTTTTCAGTAATTTTTTTTCATACTGGTCATCTTTATAGCTCAGGCTGGTTTAAACTCTCTCTGAAGTCCAGGATGGTCAGGAACTCACAGTAATCCTCTGCCTCAGCCATCCAAGTACTAGGGTTATATACATGCACCACTGTGCCTGGCTCAAATACATACTCTGAAGTTCTAGTCAATTGTTTTTGGAATTCTGTTGCTTGGCTAAGATTTCCTATGGCTCATTCACTTTGACAATGTTTCCTAGTAAATCTATGAAAGTCCTTGTTTCTCTTCCTCTAACTTCTTGTGCCTGGGTGTTCTGGGTGAAGCAGCACATTGACTCAAAGGGGCACAGGCAGTTATTAATCAGTGTGATGGTTTGCTAAGAATGGCCCCCTTAGGCTGCTTCGTCATCAGGAAGTGGCACTACCTGAGGAGGATGAGAAGGTGTGGCCTTGTTGGAGGAAGTGTGTCCCTGGGGTGGGCTATGAGGTTTCAAAAGCATATACGGCCTAGGACTGCTCTTCGTGCTGCCAGCAGATCAGAATGCAGCTCTCAGCTATGTCTCCAGCACTGTGTCTGCCTGTGTATACCATCATATTGCCTGTCATAACGATGATGGTATATACCTCTGAAAATGTAAGCAAGCCCCATTTAAATGCTTTCTTTCATAAGAGTTGCCTTGATCATGGTGTCTCTTCAAGCAATAGAACAGTGACTAAGACAGGATTTTCTAGAGGAAAAGAAACAATGGATTGCACACACATACACACAATCCTACCAGTTCTGTTCTGTTGAGAACCTGAATACTACTCGCAATAGTGGAGTAGTTACACTTTTACCTTATGGGTAATCAACAGTGGTCTAATTGGACTTAAGACCTGTTCAGTAGGAGGGCGTTCTGTTGAGTATTCATGCTGACTCCAGAAACAGGGAAAGGCTTTCCTGGGGTGGACTCTCTTTGTAAACTTTGTATATCCTAAAGGCAAGAATGTGGCCAGGCCCTACCTGAGGAGCTCCAGCAGCTAGGCCTCTCTGTCATAACATTTCCAGCTTTTGTAACTGTCACAAAGGTGGCCTCCAGTCCCTCCAGAGGACCCTCCCCAGATATGCTAAGGGGCTGGCTGAGAGTTTTAGAGTGGGGACAGAGATGGACAAGGAGAGAGAAAATCTAGTAGAGGACTCCATTACCCCCTCATAGATAATGGCCTTTCTTTCCCCAAGACTCCCTTCACAGGTGCTAGCCATCTGGAAAAGAAGAATCTCCCTCAAACACCATCGATTGACCAGGTTGTCATTGACATTCGGCTTTTCCTGATTGTGGCAGAAGGTAAGGGGCATCTGACTTGAAGGTTCATCACCAGACTCCATTGGCAGGTCTCAGGGGAACTGCTTGAGGTAACAAAAAAAGCTTCAGAGGCTAAAAAGACGGGGTAGGCTGTCAAGAGAGTGCAGGTTACTGAAAAAAGAGACATGGAAAGAGAAAGAGCAGAGAAAGAGGAAAGGAAGTAAGCTCAGGCAGGAATCTAATCTCAGGTTAGAACAGAGAAATAAGTTCAGGTGGGAATTTTAATTTTAGGGCAGAACAGAGGAAGTAGGCTTCAGATGAGAATCTGATTTGGGGCTTGGACAAGGAAATAGGCTCAGATATTTCGGTCATCCTGACACATCCTCAGAAACAGTGATCACAGGAATGACCACGGACTTTTGCTTATTTGCGTTTATTGTATTGCAACCTAGAACTGGCCTTATTGCTTACATGTAATTAAAAAGGTATAAAAGCAGATTGAAAAAAATATACCTGCCTTCAGTCTCAGAATTGACTGAGGCCATTGGGCCTGAGAGTGTCCTAATGGAAGCCAGGAGCAAGAAATCCCAAGCCTTGAGAAAAGCGCTCCCAAGCAGCAAATGGTGTTAGCCCTGAGTGAAGACAGTGATTAGGGGAGAACTTCTTCCCGAACCCAGGGTAACTCTGAGAGTAGAAGAACCACCCACTCAATTCTTGGTGGACACGGGGGCTCAACACTCAGTCCTCCGAGCTGGGGGCCCTGTTTTCAAGAAAAGATCTTGGGTCCAAGAAGCCATTGGCACCAAAATGTATTCATGGACTACCTGAAGAACATTGGACCTAGGGATAGGCTGGGTGTCCCATTCATTTAAGGTCACCCCAGGCTGGCCCTACCCTCTGTTGGGGCAAGACATACTCTCCAAAATTGGGGGCCCAGATATATTCCCTGTCCAATGGGCCACAACAAGCTGGCCCAAAAGGAGAGACCTCTCTGACTGACCCCTGCCAAAAGTCAAGGCTACCTGGTTTACAGATGGGAGCAGCTTTCTCTTTGAAGGTCAGGGACAAGCAGGTGCTGCTGTGGTGGACAGCACAACTGTCATCTGAGCGGAACCTCTACACCCCCGACACGTCGACACAGAAAGTGGAGCTAACTGTCCCCACCAAGGCCTTAGAACCTGGAGCCTGCAAGAAAATCAGCATCTACACGGATAACAGGTACGCCTTTGCCACATCCCATGGCCACAGAGCTATATGCCAAGAGAGAGGACTGCTCACACCAGAGGAAACAAACAAAAAATTCTGGATCTCTTAGATGTCCCAATAAAGCCGATAACTGTGAGTAATATTCACATCCAGGACATCAGGAAAGAATAAAGTCAGTGGCCTTGGGCAATAACCAGGCAGATCTAGTGGCTCAAGAAGTAGAAATGCAGGAGCCTATCCTGGTTATGGGCCTACAAGAAACACCTGCTGGAAAATGGGACTGGACTAAGGGATGGCCTCACTTAGAATACACTGAAGAAGAAAGGACTCAGATTGCTAGCCACCTTACCAACTATCACCTAGAGAAGAAGGGAGATGGCACACAAGAAAGAAAACTATGCTCCCCAGGAAACAAGCAAAAGACTTACTAGGCCAAATGCACAGATAGACTCGTTTATGGGATAAAAAGATTGTCCAAGTAGTTAAGAGACCTAGAGTATGTATAATAAGACTCAGGTTCTGGGCCAGAAAGATAGTAGGACAGTGTAAGGTATGCCAGCAAGTGAGTGCTTATGCATCCAAGAATAGACAGGGCAAAAGACCTAGGGGAGAACAGCCTGGAGTATATTGAGAGGTCGATTTTACAGAAGTTAAGCCAGGAAAATGTGGTTACAAATACCTTCAGGTGTACATAGCTACTTTCTCTAGATGAGTTGAGGAATTCCCCACCAAGCAGGAAACAGCTGCCATGGTATCCAAGAAGATATTAGAGGAAATTTCACCGAGGTTAGAGTGTCCAAGGCAAGTGGATAAGACAATGGCTCTGCTTTTGTCAGGTAAGCCAGGGCGTGACAAAAGTATTGTGGACAGATTGGAAACTTCATTGTGAGTGCCGTCCCCAAAGCTCAGGGCAGGTAGAGAGAATGAATAAAACCCAAAAAAGGGACCTTGGAGGCTAGCTAGGACTGGGTGGTTCCCCTCCCCTTGGCCCTGTTCCAAGCTCAGAACACCTCCTGCCATTTTAACCTGACCCCTTTTGAGATCCTGTATGGTACCCCAACTCCCTTGGTGTACACTGGGCTCTCCCAGGAGGTGTCCCACAACATGAGATTTGACCCAAACTGTGTGCCTTAAATGCTCCAGGGATGCCAGAGACCCCCCACCGCTTCCAGACTGGTGACAGGATCTATACAAAAAAACAACGGACACAGTAGTTGGAATCCAGATAAAAGAGACCCTTTTTGGGCTGCTAGTTACTCTCACAAGTCCTCAAGGTAGACGATATTGAGGCCTGGGTGTATGCTTCCCATGTGAAACCTGCAGATGCCCCGCTCCCCAGAGACCCTTGCTAGATGGTACAGAAGATGGACAATCTGCTCAAGCTCAAGATCACTTGACCTTTATCATGACTGTTTGTAGTACCTTTAGACAGCACTCACTGTCTCCCTTCGGTTGTCGTTGGGGGTGGCTGGGGGCAGCCACCAAGACCTCTGCTTTGGTCTTACAAGGAAAAACCATCAGTCATCTTAAAGAATCACTGACTTCGTTATCAGAAGTAGTACTATAGAATAAAAAGAGGTTAGACTTAACTTTTCCTCCAGCAAGAAGGGCTATGTGCTAGCTAAAGAATGTTGTTTTTATATAGATCACTCCGGGGTAGTCAAAGATTCCATGGCTAAGGTGAGAGAGGGATTAGCCAAAAGAAAGAGAAAAAGAACAGAGTCAGGGATGGTTTGAGTCCTGGTTCAATTCCTCCCCCTGGCTCACCACTCTGATTTCTACTTTCCTAGGGCCACTGATAATCCTGGTGATACTCCCAACCATTGGGCCTTGCATTTTAAATCGTTTGCTAGCCTTTATTAGAGAGCACATAAGTACATTGCAGATCATGATATTAAGACAGCAGTATCAGGGGCTAGATCAAAATGAAAGATAGTTTCATGATTCAAACACCCACAAGGAAAGGGGGGTGGGGAGGATGTGAGGCCTGAGAGACAAAAGGCTGCAGAGCTGGACCAGGAAACATTCTAGATAGTCAGAAGGGCCAAAGATAACCATTATAAAATGAAAAGGCGAGGCCAGGTACAGATATGCCTCAGGCGCCACATAATGGACAGAATTCTCTGTTATAGACAGGCTAAAGCCACAGGTGGGTGGTAACCGGCTGACGTTACCACCACGGGCCTCCAATCATAAAAAAGGTCAAAATTAACCACCAATGTGAGCATGCCCTTTCATGCTATTGCCAAGCTCTGCCCCCCAAAAAGTATATAAAAAGTGTGTACCTTACTAACCCGGGGCTGTTATTGCCCTGTTGGTAAGGCGTCCCCAGTGCACTGGATTCAATAGACCTCGTGCTTATTGCATCGTTCTCAGTCTCTGCGTCTTTGTGGGATGGGCTGCACCGATGTGTGGACTTTCGAGTCCAACAACAGCCCCTCCAGAGGACCCTCCCCAGATATGCTAATTTTAGATGAAAAGTCTGAGTTAAAGAGCCACCAATCCCTCAACAGGAAAACCCTTCAATCCCTGACCTCAGTTGGCCCCAATGAGTTCAGTTGGTGAGACTTGAGATCCCACCAATCCATGCCCTGGAAATCTCTGCCCTAGAAAGCTCCACTCCCTAAGAAACCCTACACAAAGGCTATGTTTGCTCACTTCCATGCTGACATCTCCCAGGAACAGAGTCAGTAATCCTGCATTCTTCCCTCCTCCCCCAGGATTCATCCCTCCTCCCCCTGCATTCATCCCTCCTCCCCCTGGATTCATCCCTCCAATAAATCTCTTTTATGAGATTTGCTGCCTGGTGTGACACTGAAGGATTCAGTGGACTTTACATTTATATGTAAATATATGTGTTTGTTTATTGATAGAGGAGGTTATTATAACTTTGAGAGGGAGTGGGGAGGGAGACTTAGATGAAGTTAAACGGGTGTAAGTATTGTAAACACAGGAGTCATGTATAAAATTCTCAAACAAATACATTTAAATAAAAACAGTCAACGCCTAGTCTTCTGGAGAGCTGTCCCTGACTGTGCTGCCTGCCTGTGGATCCTATTCCCCTACCTCTGCTGCCTTGTCTGGCTTAGGTGGGAGAGGACGTACCTAGTCCTGCAGGGACTTGATGTGCCAGTGTGGGCTCTCAGGGGAAAGGGGAGGAGTGTGTGGGAGGGGCTTGTGAGGAGGGGACCGGAAGAAGGAGGCTGCAACCCGGAAGTAATGTGAATAAATAAATTAGTTAATGGGGAAAAAAATCTAGTCTTCTGGTGATGAGAAATAAACTCGAGCATGTGACTTGTTAAGATCGCAGCCACCTGATTCATCATCAAGGGACTCAGGTGACATGATCATCCACAAAAGACTGAAATGATAAATCACCAAAGTGTGGATTGACCCTGAGTTCAGTCTCCAGCATGGCAAGCAATAAATGAATATATAGTACATGGGGGTCCACTTTAACGGTCTTCATCATATTTACTACATTATTTGAGCAACCAATGATATACTTCCAACAATGTATTTTGAAACATTAGTTAATAAGAGAGCTAGACAGTTTGTGAAAACCCTTTGTATACACTTCAAAGTAATATCATGCTTTTTGATTTTCCCTAAGTATGAAGAAACTACAGATGACCTATCAGTGCTGGTAAGTTTTTATTTACAAGTATGGTATGATTTGTCCTTTGTGGGCAAAGTTGGTTGAAGGGCTTACAGTGTCTATGATCCATGCTTCCTGCGGTCAGACTAGACAAATGCCATGTGACAAACACACCTTGGTGATAGCTAAAGTTGGAGTGGCAGGAATCAAAGGAAAACAGACGGATAGTCAGCCATACTTGATGGAGGGCTAGGAAGTGGCTAGGAACAACACACTAACAGGAGACAGAGCGTAGGCCCTACAAACCTTTCCTCCCTGTAAGCTCTGGGCAAGCACACAGGTACAGGACTTGGTTGAAGACTATCAGAAGCCACAATCAGAAGGTCTCCCCAGCATGTCTGCCTAATCATGAGGAGGACATCAATATGACCAAGTGAATGGTGTGGGAAGGGAATCACAAGGCCTTGACTCTACAGAGAGCCACACACAACTAAGAAACGCTGAGCACGGGAGAAATAGTCATCCCCAGGGAAGAGTGCACTAACTGGCTTTCTGATAGTAAGGGGTCATCCCTGAAAACATATATACAAGGCTGTGTATTTGGAACACAGTAAGAAGAGGGTGTATGGGAAGGTTGGAGGGAAGGAAAGGGAAAGGCAAAATGATATCATTATCATATAATCTCAAAAATAAAAGGAATGATCATGAAAGGCTCCTGGGAGATCGCAGTGGCCACACAGTCATGGATTCTGAGAGAACTGTCATGGGAACCCATGGGGGTGAGCAACAGCTTTACGTTCGGATGCTTTCTGTGTCCAGGCGCTGGGTCTCATGATGGTTCTGTTACTTATAACATCCTGAGCGGACCAGGTCTACCTGCTTGTGTGTGAAAGTAATATGTTTAAAAAGGAGTGGGTTTGGTGCACAGGGGTTCTTGCTTGTAGCCCCAGTCCTCAGAATGGAGGCAGAAGGATCAGGAGCTCAATGTTATAGCTTCATAGTGGAACCCAGGATACATTAAGAACCTGTCTCAATAACAGTGGCTAGCAACAACAGTAACTTTCGGCTCTCATATGAAGCAGAACCCTTCTCCTGGCAAACATTTCAAAGATTCAAACATTCAAGGAATGCCCACTGCAGCAGAAGGTGGAAGAGGGAATGGGTTAATATATTTCTTGGAAATTTTATTTATTTATTTTCTGATACAGGGTTTCTCTGTGTAGCCCTGGCTGTCCTGGAACTCACTCTGTAGGCCAGGCTGGTGTCAAACTCAGAGATGTGCCTGACTCTGCTTCCTAAGTGCTGGGACTAAAGGTGTGAGCCCATGCCCAGCCCTGGAAAATGTGTTTACTAATGTACTTTCCAACAATAATAATTCCTTCTGTTATCATTAATTCTCCGAGCACTGGAATTCTTTAACCTAACATATCGATACACAGCATTCACAAGCAATGGCGGCCAGAGTTTGAGCTGAATATTATAGCTTGGTCACACCTTTGAGATAACCTTATGGCACAACACAGCTCCATGCCTGCTTAGTCCCTCCACTGACTCTACTCAAGACTAACTCTCCATGGTGCCCTTGTATCTGGGCTACCACTATAGTGTGTATCAAAGAGGAAGAATAATGAGTCTGGAGAAATCACTGGACTTTCAAGGTCTGTGGCTTTGAGTAGGATCATAAAAGATCTTTGTGCCTCAATTTCCTTATCTAGTAAATGGGGATGAGAATAATGATAACGATGATAGTATCTATCTTCCCAGGTGTAAAATAGGAAATAAATTCAATAGTAATTGGAAAAGTTGTAGGCTTATATTTTTCAAACCTAGTTTGACAAGGACATAAATGCTTTAACCTCCCTTCTAGCCCACCAGAAGTAGAAAGGAAAAGTCATAGGCAAAAGAGGTTGTGGACCTGTTTAGAAGTAATTCTTTGGGGCGATTGTCAGGATAGCAGCAGTTCAGTTTACACAAATCAGCAGTGGTAGCTTGACTCACTTGCAACCACGGGTCACAGATCAGAGATGGCAGTTCCATCCAGAAGAAACTGCA
>JADRCH010000283.1:1165895-1197848 GCA_019843965.1 Rhynchomys soricoides
CACGGGTCACAGATCAGAGATGGCAGTTCCATCCAGAAGAAACTGCAAGGCTCTACTAATCAGCTTGCATCTGCGGAAGCTGCAGGAAGCTGCTGGAACACCACCAGAAATTCTTTGGTGCATTTCTCTCTACAAAGTCACAACAAATGATGATCAGTGAAGAAGGCAAGGTGAATCGATGCTATAGCATCAGGAAAGCCCAACGAAACCCAGCAGAGAGTGGCAAGGTGAACCAATACCACACAGCGCTGCCCACTGTCTGTTGGGTTATTCTTACATCTTTTCCAAACATCACGTGTTCTCTCAAGCGTCCACTCTAGCAAAGCATCTCATGCCCCTTTTCTAGTCTGCTTCCAGAAAAACACCATGTGTCTGCTTCAGCAAAAACATCTTCTCATGAGACAGTGTCCATAGAAACATCATATGACACAGCTGAGTCTCCAAAGAAACCAAAAATTTCCACTTCAGAAAGTATTTAAAAAGTATGAGCTGTTGATAGCAGAACTCTAACCTTACCCAGCAAATCAGGAAACATTTTACTTAGGAAAAGGTACCTCTGTTGTGGGAAATATTAAAAATGAACCCGCCAACTCTCCACATTCCTGCTACTCTCTACCTGCCAACTCTCCGGCCCCGCCAGGTCACAGAGCTCCCATCCAGTGCTCTCAATTCGGCTGTCTCTCAGCCTGCCAACTCTCTGGTGCCCCCTTCCAGTTTCTTTCATTCCACCCAACGCCCCACATACCCCACAGTCAGCCATCTAAACACCCAATTACCTGGTAGAATTAAAACTCTTAAGCTTATAGTTAACCAATCAGATTTATGTATCAATAAAATCTCAATTTACAAGATGCCAATACAATAATCTCAGAGCCAATTGATAATGATAAAAGCTTTATCCTAAATATTCTAACCTTGTGATATCATAACCGGTTGTGGCTGGTGACCAACACGCTGGTTCACGTCCGCCGCCATCTTCCTTCTCTCCTCCCTCCTGAGATGCTCCCTGTCCCTGCAACTCTTAGCACCTTTTCCCTGTCCAGTCACAGGCCTCCCACTGCCCTAATGGAATTGGACAGGGAAAATCCTGAGACATAACGCCAATGAAATCTGAAAGCTACATGCAAATTGGTAGGTTCAAGTTACATTATGATTTAAGAAACTTGAAAAGGACCAATGAACTAGAAAGACTATGATAGGCATCCAGTAAGAGACGTGACTGGAACAGTATAAAAGATGGGTCATGGGACATGTTTGACCGCATAAGGAGTGTAGACACGAACACTGTGAAACTGAAGGATGTCATGGTGAGCTTGGGGCTTCTGTTGCACAATATGAGAGGCCAAGCAGAAGTCTAGAGAAGGATTGGAAGAGGACAGAGAGGGGAGAGCCTGCTAATTCTGGAAGATGGCGTATGGAAGTTTATCGTATTCTCTTCTTCACATTTATGTTCTTTCAGATTTGTTTTCATCCTACAAAGTCTTCTGGGTTGGGGATATAGCTCAAGATGGAGTGCTTATTTAGCAAGCATGAGGCCACTGGACCACTCCTCAGCACCAAACAACACACAGGCAGACAGACAAACAGACAGACAGACAGACAAACACACACACACACACACAGAGTGAGGCCAATTAGGAAGCTGACCCAATGGCCCAGAAAAAGATAATAAAGGCTTGAAGATGCTGGTGGCAAGGGGTGGAGTCGGGCAGTAGACTTGAAGGTGAATGTGGGCTTTCAGGGGCCTTTGGAGCGTAGTGACTTCTGTTATGCCTTGTCAGTGCACACACATTCAATGGGACAAAAGCTATGAAGGGAGGGACCTGGAGGTGAGATGGCAGCATTAAACACTTCACTGTGAGGTGTCTTAAAAACTCAAGACCTCCAGAACTCAGGGGAATAGTCAAGGGTTAAGTTCCTGGAGAAGTTCAAGTCATATGTAGAAAACCTGAAGCCACGGGGAGTGCCAAGAAAATGCCATGTGAAGAAATAGAATGTCTCAGAGAAACCCCCATAAAAATGGTTGTCAGGTCTCAGATGAAGACTCCTCAGCAAATAAAATATTTAATGCTCTTCTAGCAAAGGAAATAAGACCTCGTTGTTTTCCACTGTTAAAACAAAACAAAACAAACAAACAAACAAACAAAAAAAAAACAGAGGTAGGGCAGAGCTGAGGCAGTCAGATCTCTGTGAGTTCAAGGCTGGCCAGGGCTATACAGTAAGACCCTGTCTTGAACAAAAGGAACAAAACATCAAACAATCCAGAGTAAATTTGGAAGTGGGATGGCAGGAAGTTGAGGGAACTATAAATTCTCTCTGAACTTGATGACTGTGCAAGAGACTAACAGAAAGCCATGAGGACTGCTGGGTGATCCCAGGCTGCTGGGTGGCAGAATCTGGGGAGACAGGATCCAAGCAGCTGGGTGGCAGGATCCCGGGCTGCTGGGTGGCAGGGTCCCAGGCTGCTGGGAAGCAGAATCCCGTACTGCTGGGTGGCAGGGTCCCAGGCTGCTGGGAGGCAGAGTCCCGGGCTGCTGGGAGGCAGGGTCCCGGGCTGCTGGGTGGCAGGGTCCTGGGCTGCTGGGTGGCAGGGTCCCGGGCTGCTGGGAGGCAGAGTCCCCGGGCTGCTGGGTGGCAGGATCCAAGCTGCTGGGCGGCAGGGTCCCGGGCTGCTGGGTGTCAGGGTCCCAGGCTGCTGGGAGGCAGAGTCCCGTACTGCTGGGTGGCAGGGTCCCAGGCTGCTGGGAGGCAGAGTCCCGTACTGCTGGGTGGCAGGGTCCCGGGCTGCTGGGAGGCAGGGTCCCGGGCTGCTGGGTGGCAGGGTCCTGGGCTGCTGGGTGGCAGGGTCCCGGGCTGCTGGGAGTCAGGGTCCCGGGCTGCTGGGAGTCAGGGTCTGGGCTGCTGGGAGGCAGAGTCCCCAGTGCCATCGCTATTGGCATTCATCGGTATTGCCCATTATGAGTTTTATAGCTTATATCTTTCTTTTAGGTCTCTGAAAAAACAACCAGAACTACAGCTATCAGACTGGTTTAACGTCACGTAAGAATGCCTGTCTTGCATCTGAGAGGTTAATTCACGAATGTTGACAGATTGCATCAGTGCCGTTGGAAATGTGTGTGCCTGGTACTAAGAAGGCCAGAAGAGGGCACTGCATCTCCTGGAAATGGCGTTACAGATGGCAATGAGCCACCAATGCGGGTGCTGGGAACTGGACTGGAGTTCTCTGTAAGAGCATCAAGTGCTCTTAACCACTAAGCCATCTCCCAGTCCCAACTTTGAGCAATCTTGCTACTTAAAACTTGATCTACAACTGTTTATATTCGCTGAAATAAACATATCTGCTGTTGTATGAAACACACGTATATATAGAGTAATATGCCTATTTATGGTCATTAATCCTGCTTCCTAAGCTTGTAAGCAGTCTAACTAAATCTTTTTTTAAAAGATTCAAATTTTACACTGAAAGTGAAAACTAACACATAAAAAGTGTTCTGAGTTGCTTATCCCTAACTTCCTGGCATGTTCTACTCTTCCAGTGTACAAGGCTCCTGAAATGTAAAGCTCAGGGAGTCAGGATGCTGTCACTCAAAATAAAATTGTCAGTAATAATAACCTGTTTCAGGCCCAAGTATATGTTTCTAATTATATTGTGACCTTCGTTTTGAGCACAGATAATTAGATGTGCCCAAGCACTTTGCACTCCAGGCCCTTCCAATAATGATTTGGATTAAGGTCATCAGGAAATTCCATGCTAAGTGTGAAGACAGGACTAAACCAGAGGAAGGTTTCATTCCCAGGAAAAAGGGCTTACATACAGCTCTCATCCTGAGCACAGGATAAATCTGCACATGAGCATTCCCTGGCTTTCCTTTCATGCCTTCTACTTAACTGTAAGTGCATACTTATGTAATGGTCTGGTCTGGTCCTTCTTCCCTTCTCCTTCCATATATGTGTGTGTGTATGTATATATACATATATGTATATAATTAAATATATTAAAATATTATTATATATAACATATTTATATATTAGTAAGTTATATTTATGTAGTTATGGAATTCAATATGCATATATTGAATATATATACAATAACAATAAGAAGCCATGATTTTGAAAAAAAAGTAAGGAGAGGAATATGGGAGTATATAGAGGGGAGAATAATAATAAAGTTATTATATTATAATCTCAAAATGGAAGAAATAAAAAACATTTTGTATTTTCTACATATATACATGTTTGTATATATTTTCCCTTATAAAAGATATTATATAACATATTATATACAGTATATTAATTATATAATTATGCATAAATATATAATATATTATATAATACAATGGTATACATTAGAATATTATATAATGTATACACACATTATATATAATACTTATATGTACATATAATACATATACATGTTTTATATTATATTATTTATATATTACATATTACATATTGCATATATTACATATATATTATGTATCTTTCCTAAAACATATGGAATATGTATAATTTTAAATTAGATGCATATGTGGGGATGTGTGGTTGTACACATGAATTCCGTGGGCTATTAGAGAAAGTTGTGAGCCACCTTAGTACTGGAAAGTAAACTGGTTCTCTGCAAGAGCAGCATATACTGCCTGGACCATCTCTTTAGTCCTTTTCTTTCTTTCCTTCTTTTTCCCATTCTGTCTGTCTATCTATCTGTCTGTCTTTCTATCTATCTGTCTGTCTATCTATCTATCTATCTATTTTCTTGAGACCTAGTTTCAATCTATACCCCATGCTGTCAAGTGTCTCATGTTCCTGCTGATTTGATATGGCCATTTCTGATACGATGCTTCTCTAGTTTATCAGAACTGCCAAGACTTTGGGTTAGATATAGTGGGGTGCGGCCTTCAGCTACAAGGTGTTAGGCATTATCAGTATCCCTCCCAATGTCTTTGGATTTTCTGTTTTACTTTAAAATTCTGTCTTTCTTACAAATGCAGAACGGACTCTACACACACGGGCATGAGAGCTACTAACTGGTCAGCCCCAATTGTGTGGACCAACAGTTACAATGAATTAGTCTTGACAAATTATTATAAAAACCATCCAGTTACTGAGGGGTTGATCATGTTTGCAGTGGGAAGGTAGGAAACATTAAGTGTCTTTAAACTCATGTTTTTCATTGTAGAAAATAGGAGACAGTCTACTGAATCTATTTTTTAATTATTCTTTCTGAGCCAATTCTTGCCATAATTCACAAGACTACCACCCATGTGGTCCACACAGAAGCAATCCAGTCTCTCAGCTTCCTTCTATAATCTGATTTTCATGGCCTTCCCTCCAATATTAACTTCATTTCCTGGGTCTTTTACTAATCCCCTTAATACAAGTGTGTACCACTCTTCATTCTCTGTACTTACTCCAGTATTTTCCTACCTCCTATGCACCCCAAGCGATCAGTGACCGCTTACAGAAACTCCCACTCACCTGTACGAATTGACCATCAGAGGAGTAAAGCAAAATAGGGTAGCTGTGATTTTAAGTGGCTGGATTCTTATATGCTACATTTTCTGATCATGAATCATAATGCTTTTTTAAAAAGCATATAAAAATCATCCAGTGATTTTAAAGCAAAAGCAAGCCCATACTGAATTCCTAATCAAAGAAATCCAAAGCCATAAAAGTCAACTATTTAAAAAAGGAAAACAGCCAGGCAGTGGTGGCGCACGCCTTTGATCCCAGCACTCGGAAGGCAGAGGCAGGCGGATTTCTGAGGTCGAAGCCAGCCTGGTCTACAGAGTGAGTTCCAGGACAGCCAGGGTTACACAGAGAAACCCTGTCTCAAAAACAACAATAACAAAAATAAATTAAAAAATAAAAAAGGAAAACAAAAGCAATGAAATAGTTCCATTTAAAGCTAGAAGGATGTGCTGGGCAGTGGTGGCGCATGCCTTTAATCCCAGCGCTTGGGAGGCAGAGGCAGGTGGATTTCTGAGTTTGAGGTCAGCCTGGTCTACAGAGTGAGTTCCAGGACAGCCAGGGCTACACAGAGAAACCCTGTCTCGAAAAACCAAAAGAAAAAAAGCTAGAAGGATGCCGACACTGGGCTGACCTACTGTCTTCAGAAATTCTATAGACAACAAATATTGACAGAGAGAGAGACAGACAGACAGAGACAGCGTTGAGTTCAGTGAAATTAGGACATATTGCAAATCAAACACGAAACTTTGAAGACTGTTTGCCAGATACAAAATGTGAACCACCACATTGTGAAGACATCAAGTTAGGCATTGGGCATACATGAACAATCTGCAGACTTCAGGCTCTGTGCACATGTTCAAAATGTAAGGAGAGTCTGGAGCAGTCAGCAGAGTGCAGGGGCAGTGGCTGAGGTGTGCTGCTCCACACTGCCCGCGCTGCTCACGAGAGACAGGCTGATTCTTGGCATCTCTGTTCAAGGTTTCAACAGTATTGCGACGTAGCGGAGCCTCTCTCTTCTTTCATACTGCCCCTTTCTTGCGCACACATTTAATATTACAAAGACATATATAGAGCAGTCCAGTCGACAAATGCCCTTTCCATGCGTATGAAACATTCTTTATGGTTGACCATGTTTAAATCACAAGAGTTGAAATAAATTAAAAAAAAAAAACCTGAAATTGAACCAACTGTCATATGGGAATGAAATTTTCAAAAATCAATTTTAGGATAAAATCAGGAAAGCTCACAAATAGGTGAACATCGAATTGAGCAGCGCCATTTTCTTAGCTTAGCATACAAAATGGGTTTCGTCATGACGTTTCTGTACAGCATGCCAGCGCACTGTGCTCAAAATCACCTCTCTCTACTCCAGTTTGCCACCCTCTCCACTGTGCTCTGATTCTGCATGTGAACTAAAACCGTGTTTAGCGTCTCCACTAGCCTCTCCCACTTTCCTCTCTGCTCCCGTAGCCCTTTTCCTCTTTCAGATCTTACACGCACACATACATGTAGATAGGAATACATACCCTAACCTTCATTTTAAGGAGCTGGATCGAGAAGAGTAAACAATCTAAGGCAAGCTAAACTAAATAAATATTAAAGTGAAGGTAAGTAAATAAAACCCAACTTAGCCCTTTACAAAAGGTCAATAAAGTTGACAAACCCTGAAAAAAAGAAAGAAAAAGAAAGAAAGAAAGAAAGAAAGAAAGAAAGAAAGAAAGAAAGGGATTAGGAGAGAGCCTGATAAATACTTGGTAAAGGCTCCGCCAGTGGCAGGAGTCACAGAGAAACTGACGCAGGCTGGAGGAGACCAAGCAGCTATCAGGACTAAACCCATCCATCATGTGTCCCAGACTGAATCCCGGCTACTGAAGTGGTGCTTTTGAGATAAAACAGGAAACTGGAACGCAATTTAGCCGATAGAATACCACACCCGAGCATTTCCTCATTCTGTGCAAAGCACAGTGGTGGCAGAGGATGTAGAGAACAGCTGGGTGACACAGGAATTGGGAGCTTTCTGGCATACAGGGAACGTTTTCTGTAAATTTAATAACGTTCAAAAGTACAAAGTTTGGCTTTATTGAAGAACACCTGCTCTTCTCTGTGCAAAGAGAGACAACGCACCCACAAGACGACAGGCTGTCACTGGATGAAGTGACCATGGCTGTAGGTGTAAATGGCACAAACTGTTCAGTTGCTGAGTTTTTTTTCTTGAGGGCAGAGAAGTTACTATGAGACAGTGATACAAGAAACATACTGGCAAAGATCTCCGGGAGACAGATGTCATGTGTATGTGACCTCAAGACTGTCTCTAGCTGGGCAGGGGTGGCGCACACCTTTAATCCCAGCACTCGGGAGGCAGAGGCAGGTGGATTTCTGAGTTCGAGGCCAGACTGGTCTACAGAGTGCGTTCCAGGACAGCCAGGGCTACACAGAGAAACCTTGTCTCGAAAAACAAAACAAACAAACAAACAGTCTCTAATTGTCGGACTCCCCCTCCAGTGTAGAGTTACTAGTGGGCCTGGGTGACTACACCCTCTTCATTTATTTACACCATGTCAGGGTCTTAAATAATTCATGAATTGGACCCTTTAAAAAATGGTCCAATTTTTATGTAAAAAGTAGTGCAAACAGGTAATGGGTAACGGTAAGGAATAAAGCAGCTAGAAGATATAAGAGAATGTTTTCCTGAGGGAGGCAAAGATTTCTGAAACATGCCACAAAGGAAATACGGGCAATGCTGACGTCTTTGGGTTTGAGTGACAGCATCCAGCACAACGCCACAACATCAGTGGTTCTTTTCACGGTTCACAAATAATATTAGATTTGATGAGTTACAGCACTTTCTCCTGACCACTAGTTATATTTATCATTAGCCTGTTTCCCAAAATGTAGATCACTACCCAGGACTTAGTCTAGGATTAGGTAAGCATTACTGAAGCAGACCCCTAATGGTTACCTTTCTCTGTTTTTGAAGTTACCTATTCTATTCATGACCTGAGAATCTCTCCCGGGTTTCTAGGAGTGAAAATGAGGAAATGTCTTCCAGCCCAACCATCCCACTGCCATCATAAGGCTCACAATACAAAATGCAGGCAACAGAATGCCAACTGCTACACCGACTGTATGCATGGCTGACTGCACAGAGATGCACAGCAGCGGAAGCCTGTAGAGACCCCTGTCTTTCCTCCTGCGTTGCCCGGGCAACCCTGAACACTGGCTTTCACTTTGCACAAGGCTCAAAATGAGTCTCCTTACCTCACTAATGTTCATTCCTTCTCCCAAAGAGCCCCTCTTCCGTGCCACTATCAGTAGACCCTGCTAAGGAAAATAGAGTCCTACTCTCACTTTCTCCCATACTGCTCAAAGAGAATAATGTCTGTCTGGGTGCTTAGCTTTGGCGTTGGATAAGCTATTTCCGGGTGATTGAGATGTTATGTGTCCCACCCAAGCTGAAAGCTGAAACCCAAATGCTTCTTATTTATCTTGCAGGTACCTTTTGTACTACTTGGCTCACTTTCTGGAATCTGCTGATAAGTTTTTCATGGTCAACCAGAAGGTCATCATTTATATCATGCTGGATGACTTTTCCCATATGCCATGGATAGATCTGAATTGCCATCGGACACTAAAGATTTTTAAGATTAAACAAGAGAGGAGGTGGCAAGACATCAGCATGATTCGAATGAAGATCATCAGTGAGCACATCAAAGATCACATACAGTACGAGGTGGACTATGTCTTCTGCATGGACGTGGATCAGATATTCAAAGCCAAGTATGGTCTGGAGACTCTGGGGAACTCTGTAGCTCAGTTTCATACCTATTGGTACAAGCAAAGTCCAAGCAAAGTACCTTACGAGAGAAATGAATCATCAGAAGCTTACATAGCAGTGTGGGGGGGGGGGATTTTTATTACCACGCTGCTGTTTTGGGAGGCACAACCACTCAGGTTCTCAAGATTACCAAGGAGTGTGCCAAAGCAATTATGAAAGATAAGAAAAATAACATTGAAGCAGTTTGGCATGACGAAAGCCATTTAAACAAGTATTTCTTTCTCCGTAGACCCACGAAACTCTTGTCACCAGAATACTGCTGGGATTTAAGTCAGAATAAGACTCCTGATATTAAGACTGTTAAACTCATTTGGAATTTTAAGAATTATGACATTCTTAGAAGGCACCTGTAATTTTACAGCCCCTCCCCTTTGCATTTCTGAATTGGGGAGTATCAATTTCCTTGGAAAATTAGCACCTGGCATATTCCAACAATAAAAAATCATCACCAAGTGTCAAACCCAGCAACAGAGAACTTACCTTCAGCTCCCATTCATTCTGAGTGACGTAATAAGGGGCATAGTGGTAACAGAGAGTCCAATGGAAGCAGATGGACAGGTGACAATTTCACATCTGTGTCAATGTTGCAAGTATAATGTGTTAGTTCACAATGGACCAGAATGGATTCTGGAACTAGAAAAGGAAACTAAGTATCCCAGACGATGAGAGTAGATGATGTTGTGGCTGCTTTCTTCAGATTGTATGTAGCCAATGCTATCTTGAATCAGAGAAACTCTGGTCGTTTTTGAGACCCTCACAAAAGAGGGCCCATTAACATTCCATCACAGGAGGAGGGAAGGGCTTATGAGATTCATGAGGCTCCTCCCTGCCTCCCTGAAGATACATAAATGGTTAATGATCACTGAAAATAAAAGAAGCTTGATAGATAGACAGACAGACGGACAGACAGTCATCCTCCACGTGGCGTGTGGTATGTGGTGGTATGCCTTCTTGCTAGAGTGGCAGCGGTGTAGCCTCTGCTACAGACAATAAGACATGCGATGGGGGCAGAGGAGTGTCCGTGACAGGGGATTCCAGCGTGTACATCTTTATGTGTTGTGAAATGGCGTGCCTTCTTGAGGAATGGAGTGTGCTATGAGAATATGGGGATGCCCCCAAGGTGGCCAGTGAGAGAAAGGCTATACTGAAACCCCTAAAATAGCACATACGGGTGAGAGTGTAAACAGGCTACGGCAGCAGTTACACGGTCTCTGGCATATGACAAGGCAGGTGACCGAGGCCAAGCTGTTTGCCTAGGAAGACCTTGCTTGCATAAGAGAGAGGTAACGATAGAAAAGGACATGAAGATGCTGCTCTCTGCCTCAGCCTCCGGCCTTTCAGTAAATATGGAGAGGGGGAAGGAGAGGGCAGAGGTGAGAAGAGATTCCCCATGTGTCCCTTCTTTGGTTTAAAGTTTTTATGACTTATTTAATGGGTGGTGGTGGTGGTGGTGGCGGTGTGTATATATGTGTATGTGAGAGAGGGAGGGAGGGAGGAGGGAGGGGGAGGGGAGAGGAAAAGAGAATGTGAATGTCTATTTGTGTTTGTATGTTTCTCTCTGCGTATTTGTGTACAGGGGTGTACGTGTGTATGTGTGTGTGTTTGTGTGTCTCTCTGTGTGTTTGTGTGTGTGTGTGTGTGTGTCTGAGAGAGGAGGGAGAGGGAGAGGGAGAGGGAGAGGGAGAAGGGGAGAGGGGAGAGGGGAGAGGGAGAGTGAACAAGACTGGAATGCAATGTATGTGGGTACAGAAGTCAGGTCTCTCCTTCCACAGTAAATTCCAGGATTAAACTCAGCTTTCAGGCTTGTGTGACAAACATCTTTACCCACTAGGCTGTCTCAACATCCCATGTCTAACTTCTAATACAGTGGAAGGGAATATTCAGGACTCAGTTTTAATAAAATGATATTAGGATCTATGTTATTCAGACTCTATTAAGGACATCTGGGCATTTAAAACAAGGGATTTCTAGGTTAAGATTACAAAGATGAAATTATTGCAGATTTAAGTGTAATAACAAAGAAACTGAAGTTGTGCTGGACCACAGGGTTAGAAGGTACAGAGGGTCAAAATCCAGTGTCACCAGTGATAACTCATCATCCTATGGACCAAAGCTGTCCTGTGCAAGCTAGACTCACAACGCGACTTCCCTTTAGCTTTGAGTCTTTCTTTAAGCTCTCCAGTGTAGACAAAGCATTTAAACTGACAGCCTATCTTTATTTACTTTTTTAAAAAATTAATTCTTATTTTATGTACATAGGCATTTTGCCTGCATGTATTTAAGTGCCATGTGCATGCAGTACCGACAAAGGCCAGAAGAAGGCGCACTGGATCCTTTGGAACTGGAGTTCCATCACTAGTGTCCTCCAGGTCCTCTGGAAACCCAGCAAGTGTTCTTAACTGTTGAGCCATCTCTCCGGTCCTGATCCTTGCTTTCTTTATGCGATGTATTTCACTAAATAGGATAATATAGACAGTGATGAGAGCAGTGCTGGGAACATGTAAAATGTTACATGAGGGGTGGCCATCACTGTTACCTCATCATTATTGTGTTTTTACAGTGGGAGCCATATATGAGCAATTTAATCTGTGTGACCCAAAGATCTCTGTCTCTGTCTCTGTCTCTGTCTCTGTCTCCCTCCCTCCCTCCCTCCTTCCCTCCATGGTCTTACTCTGTAGCCAGACTAGCCTGCAACTCATTTTTGTTGCCCAGGCTTGCCTTAAATACTGAGTCAATCCTCCTGCCTCAGCCTTACAAGCACTGGGGTTACAGGTGTGAGCCACCACGTCTAGCTTCTTAAAGATAATTTAATCAGCTGTTTTCTGCTGCATTCTACAGATAGATACCTGTTTCCGAATGCTAACTTTTTTCATATCTTAGTTACATCTAGACATCAACAAGCACTTTGATCTCTATGTCACCTATAACTCCCCTTCTGGCACCAAAGCCTCAATCTGTTCTGATTCACTTAAACAGAGAATAATTTATGAACAGGTAAATTTGAAAGGATTTAATTATTGATTATCAATAATCTAGCACAGACAGGAGAAAATTTTCAGTCCTCCTTCGCAGCCAGTGTTAGTTAGGGACAAGCAATTTGCGCTGTGTGATCCAGAACAATGTGTTAGGTGCTGATCCAGAACAATGGAGGATGAACCATGGAGAATCCTTCTAGTCAGCATGGCAGAGGCATAAGAACACTAGAGGATCTCACTGGGATAGCCCCTGACATACAAGCTCATCCTAACCCGGTGTGGCACCGTAACTGTCAGACCGATTTTGTCCAGAGACCTGTCGTTGCCCATCCACTGGTCATTGGCCTGTGCTTGCTGCTAGCCTGACCAGTGACTCCCAGATACAGCCCCTTGCAGCACAGACGCACACCTTTGCTGGAGCACACTAACTAGGTCCTTAGTGAAGTGGAGATGCTGAGTTGTGATGTCAGCATTAGTTAGGTTCTGTGGCCGTGATAAACAGCATGGCCAAAAACAGCTTGGGGAGGAGAGGGTTTGTCTCAGCTTCCAATCCCACAGCACAGTCCGTCACTGAGGGAAGTTATAGCGTGAAGCCGAGGCAGTAACCTGGAGGCGGGAGCTGAAGCACAGGTGCGGAGGAGTGCTGTGCACTAGCTTGCTCTCTGTGGACTTCTGTCTTAGGATTTTACTGCAGTGAACAGACACCATGACCAAGGCAAGTCTTATCAATGACAATATTTCTTTGGTGCTGGCTTACGGGTTCAGAGGTTCAGTCCATTATCATCATGGTGGAAGCATGACACCATCCAGGCAGGCATGGTGCAGGATGAGCTGAGAGTTCTACATCTTCATCTGAAGGAAGCCAGGAACAGACTGGGCATCCTCAGGCAGCTAGGAAGAAGCTCTCCAAGCCCACCCCCATAGTGACAAGCTTCCTCCAACAAGGCCACACCTTCTAATAGTGCCACTCCCTGAGACAAGCATATGCAAACCATCACAACTGCTCAGCCTGCTTTCTTACACCACTCAGGACCACCAGCGCAGGGGAACCTCCCACAGTAGGCTGGGCCCTTCCATATCAACCATCCATCAAGAAACTGTCCCCACAGGCCTGCTTAGGAGTCAGTTCGGTTAGGGCATTTTCTCACTTGAGATTCCATCTTTCCAAATGATGCACACTCCCATCCTAATCCCAACAAGCTTGTGTAAAGTTAACACAAAGCCAGCTGGCACTCCAAGCATGGTGACTCACAACCTGTCATCTCAGAACTTGAGAGGAAGATTTCCGTCAGTTCAAGGCTAGCCTGAGCCATTATGTGAGGCCCAGTCTTAAAACAAACAAACAAACAAACAAACAAACAAAACAAACCCTAGAAAGATGCATGGTATCTAATGGACATGTTATAAAAACCAGAATGTGAACATGTGGCATTTATGAGCTTTCAGGGTTTTGTTATGTGTATGAGTGTTTGCTGGCGTGTATGCATGTGCACCATGTGTTGGCATTGTCAGTGGAGGCCAGCAGAGGGTGTCCCCTTGGTCATGGTGTCTCTTCATAGCATTAGGAAAGTAACTAACAGGAATGGCTCCCACACCATAAGTCTAACCTACGGTACATTATTATCTTACCTCGGGGCACACTGCTCTGACTGTCCTGAACGCAGAATGCTCAAACCTGATGGGTGTTGTGGTGATTTGATCTCCAGGTTCCTCTTAGGCTCACAGATCTGAATGCTTGGTTACCAGGGAGTGGCACTGTTTGAAAGAATTAGGAAGTCTGGCCTGGTTGGAGGAAGTGTGTCAGTGGGGTGGGCTTTGTTTGAGGTTTCAGAAGTCCAGGCCAAATCCAGAATCACTTCCTGCTGCCTACAGATCCATATGTAGAAGTCTCAGCTCCTTCTCCAGCTCCATGTCTGCCTGGATGCCACTGTGCTTCTCACCATGAGGATAATGGACTCAATCTCTGAAGCTATAACTAAACACCAATAAAATGTTTTCCTTTATAAGAGTTGCTGTGGTCATGGTGTCTCTTCACGGCAAAAGAACAGTGACTAAGGCAGAAGTTGGTATCAGGGAGCAGGGTATTGCTGTGACAGCTTAACCATGCTGCTTTTCGGTAAACTGTGGGCTTTTGGACTTTGGATTAGGAAATCAGTTGAATGAATTAAGCAAAGCTTAATAGGCCATCCTAGCTGGAGCATGGAAGACAGTGTTGGGGACAATTTGAACTGTGGGGCCCATGACATCAAGTTTCAAAGAGGAAGAATATTAGTAAGTGACCTAGAGATTGCTCTTGTGATATTTTGGCAAAGAGTGTGACTAGTTTTTGTCCTTCTCCAAAAAGTCTGCCCTGAGGCTAAATTAAAGAGTTTTAGATTTATGGCCTTGGCAGAAGAGCTTTCAAGACAGCCTGCTGTTGACCATATCACCTGGTTACTGGTGGTCACTCTTCTGCAGATCTACAATGAATCGAAGCAAGTGGGACGGGGAGAAATTCAGAATGTGCAGTTTGAGAGAAAATGAGCACCAGGAAGTGTAATGGAGCTAAGAGCTCAGTCCAGTGCTCAAGGACAAGGATATATGAGAAAAGCCTGAAGCTAAATGGTATAGAGGGAGCGGTGACCTCAGGGGAAGACCCCACCCAGCTAAGCTCCCAACCTGTGAGAAGGAATTAAAGAAAAGCAAAACCAGTAAAGGAAACCATAGGAAACAGAAAGATGGTGCCAAAGCAGGAAGAAGAAATTGGCAGCTTCAGTCACCTGGTTCTGGCTTTAGAGTCAAGGACAGGAGAAATGAGTTGTGGATTCTCCCTCCCTGGTTAATAAAAGGTGCTGAGGTCAAGGATGTGCCAAGGGTGTCCCTGCATGGAAGCCCAGAGAGGCCATTGTGTGAAGCCGTGAAGGTGAACCCTAGATTTCATTGGAGACCCCCAAAATGTTAGAGATGCCAAGGAGAGCTGCAGAGGAGCTGCAGAATCAGCCCAAGAGAGAGAAGTGTGTGGCAGTCAACAAAGCAGAAGGAAGTTGGAGGTCTGAGGAGCGCTTTGACATCAGACATGGAGATACAGAGTTTGGAGTTTGCCCCGCTGGTTTTTGGTTGTGGTCCAGCATATCTTCACCATGCTCCCCATTCCCTGCTTTTAGAATGGTAATGTATATTCCGTGCATTGTATGTTGGAAGCATGTGTCCTGGTTTTTACTTTTGATTTTATAGGGGGTTACATTCATGAGATTGCCACGAGTCTCAGAAGAGACTTTGAACACTGGACTTTTAAATAGTGTTGACAATGTGAGAGACTGTGGGGACTTTTGAAATATAGGCTATAAACCTATGGGATCAGGGAGTGGAATGTGATGGTCTGAATAAGAATGGGTCCATAGGCTCATTGATTTGAATGCTTAATCACCAGGGAGTGGCACTGTTTGAAAGGACTAGAAGGTGTAGCCTCGCTGGATGAAGTGTGTCACAAAGGGTGGGCTTTGAGGTTTCAAAAGAGCCCGTTCCAAGCCCAGAGTCTCTGTTCCTGCTGACTGTGGGTCCAGATGTAGATCTCAACTCCTTCTCCAGCACCACATCTGCCTGCGTGCTGCCATGCTTCCTGACATGGTGATAATGGACTGAACCTCTGGAATTGTAAGCTGTCCCCAATTAGATGCTGCTATGGTCATGATGTCTCTGCACAGCAATAGAGCAGTGACTAAGGCAGATGGCATGCTTCAGTTATCAGCAAACGCAACCCCGTTTTGACATTGGTGGAGCATCCACAGATCTAGTGTGGCATCTAGGGGTTCCTCTGGACACAGCAACTTCTGTGCTGATTTGCTTCTCAGTGTGCTCATGTGTTCTTTTGCTTCCTAAGGTAGCTGCCTAGATCCTTTGCCCAGATTTCCACTGGTTTTTCTCCGAATCTCACCACTTTAATGGTGCTTCTTTCTTTCTTGTGTCTTCTCTGTATCCCAGTGGTTTTAGACTCAATATTTAGGCTGATGAAATTAGCCTAAATGAATGCTTTGAGTTCATTTTTGGGCATGTCTGTGAAGTACAGACGAGCCCTTTGTACAGATGAATTCCTGAGATGTTGTTTCTTAAAAAAGATTTTTTTTTTCTTTAATGACTGGTCTTTTCTCATCAGAGTTTTTCTATGTGTGTGAGTCCATATTCAAACTTCATTTTGTTCAAACAACCTATTTGTCTATCTTCAAAGCCATAAGATCTTGATAGCTGAATCTTGTAAGTATAAAAATTACAAAAATCTAACAGAAAAGAAACAAAGGCTGAACTCAGTTTACATAGCATATGACAACTCCAAAACATGGGATGATGCTCCTCATCAAGATAATAAATAAAAATCAATTTATTTGCAATGAGTTAATTAATATGATTAATATAAAAACAATTCCATAGTATTTACTTATAAGTTTAACCTTTGACTAAGAAATTCTACTTCTAGGAATTTATCTTGCATATAAATTCTAGGAAGGGGGCTGGAGAGATGGCTCAGCAGTCAAGAACACTGGCTGCTCTTCCAGAGGTCTTGAGTTCAATTCCTAGCAACCACATGGTGACTCACAACCGACTGTAATGGGATCTAATGCTCTCTTCTGGTGTGTCTGAAGAGAGTAACGGTGCATATACAAACATAGATAAATAAATCTTTAAAAATAAAAACAATAATCTCTAGGAAGGAGCCCTGCAGATTTGTGAGACACAGTCACAGAGAATGTTTGCTCCAGCGTGGTATCTCTTAAAGCAAGCAGAGGCACAGGCAAAATGCCTGGCAATAGAAAAAAAGATGCATAATTAAATTTGTGAATGAAATACAGCTCATTCATAAAAAGTAATGAGATGCATCTGTGCAAAGTGCCATGGGTTGGCTTTCAAACTTTCCTAAGTGAAAAAGCAGAAGTGGCAAGAGTGTGTTTAATATGCTGACATTTGTGGGCCTCCAAAACGGAGCCATGTGTTTATAATATATGTGTCTGCATGAACAAAGGGAAAATATAGAATAAAATACATGAAACCTTAACAGTGTCTGATAATGGGGGTAGGGAATAGTGACAAGAGTCGGGTGCTAGGCAAAGAAACACTCACTGTGCCTCAAATCTCCTTTCTCTGTATTGGGATTTTTTTATCATATGGTCACACACACACACACACACACACACACTCACACAGACACACACTCACACACACATACACACGCTCACATACACACTCACACATACACACACTCACACACATATACACACTCACACACTCACACATTCACACACACTCACACACACATACACACACTCGCACATACACACACTCTCACATACACACTCACACACTCGCACATACACACACTCTCACATACACACTCACACATTCGCACATACACACACTCACATACACATACACACACATACACACACACTCACACACACTCACACATACACACTCACACACTCACACACATGCGCACACACTCACACACACTCACTCACACACATACACACACTCACACACTCACACACACTCACACATACACACACTCACACACATACACACACTCACACACACATACACACACACATACACACTCACACACACACACTTGCATCTCTTTCAATAACAAAAACAAAATCAGGTTTAGAGGTGAGAGGGAAATGAAGGTGCCTCAGTCACCGTGTGGCTATGGCGTGATCATGTAATCAGATCACCGTGTGGCTATGGCGTGATCATGTAATTACAGTGATCACCTTCTAATAATCTGAAAATGTGTTATTTCTATAATCATGAAAATAAGCACCACGAAAATATCCTAAAAAGGGATAACGTGGGGCCAGCTCTGCCTGAGATAGCAGTGTCTAAAAAAGCATTGGAAAATGGTTGTGATTTTTCTCGGTCATCCATACACACACATCATCCAAAATCCGTTCCCATAAATACATACAAGTACAAAAGGGTAAGAAAGCTGGGGAAAGCCCCGCTCAGGTTGACCATCCATCCCTGCTGCCATTCAGGCACAGATCCAGTGCTTAGAGCTGGCCCTTCCCAACACCCACTCCACCTACGAGCTGCCGAACCAATGTCATCACTGAATAGGGCCGTTCCTAGGTCCACTGGCTGGCCCCCAGCTTAGTGGGGCTTCTGTGGCTGCAGACTTCAGGCTTGCCCTGCTGAGAGGGTGTGGGGGTAGGCTGCATGCAAGGTTACAGGCACAAAGGAAGAGCTCAGTTTGCCTAAGGGAGGCCAACATCAAGGGCAGGGAGGTATGCAGCAGCCTGTATGGAACTCGCCCTGCCTACCGGAAAGATCACCCTGACTCCGGGCAACAGCACGATATCCAACATGAGTCTGGGAAGTCATCTGAAAGCCAAAACCCTTGAACCAGACCAATGAGATAGAACTAGAGACAGGCAATGACAAGTGTGAAAGAAGACTGTGTCACCACCGAGAACCACGCCGTCTCTGCTGCCACATGAAGCTACGCTGGTGTTTGTGGGCTGTGTTTCCACTGAGAACATGTTGATGAGAGTGGCAGCCATCTGAGGCCTTGTTGATGTCCCCCTGGTCCGTGGTTCATGCTGCTGACAAGAGCCATGTCTGAGTCTGTGGTCCTTCTTCAGCCAGGGACTATGTCGATATCTGTGGCTGTGCCACTACCGAAAGGCCAAGCAGATGTCTGTGGTTTGTTCTGCTACGTTGGTGTGTGTACGGGAGCAGGGTATGTTGATGTCTGGAAGGCCGGGCTGCTGCCTGGAACCATATTGGTATCGTTGGATGAAGCTGTTCTTGGTTTGTGCTGCCACCAGGACTATGATGGCATCTGTGGCCTGTGCTGCGGCAGAGGGCTGTGTTGATGTCCACGGTTGGCACTGCCACTGGAGGCCATGCTGAGGTTGTGGCATGTGCTGACACCATGTGGATGTCATTGTCTGGTCTCCCGATGACTGTAAAGGGCAAGGAAGATACTTTTGCAGTGGCATCAATGACTTCAGACTCCCAGTTGAGAAAGAGGGACATAGAAGGCTTCGGTGACAGCCCTTACCTTCACCCCACCCACCCCCCAAAAACCTAACAGCCTAGATAAGAAACCATCAAAGAACTATTAACAATTGTGAAATGGATGCTGAAGTGTAGCCCTCCACAACTAAAGGCTTCTGGTGGGGGGCGGGGGTACTAAGTTCTTAAGGGGCTGGCTACCGAGAGTTTAGCCACACAGAGGTATAAGCCATACAGATTGGACTTGTGGTCTCCTCCTCCCCCTCCTCCCCCTCCTCCTCCTCCTCCTCCCCCTCCTCCCCCTCCCCCTCTACACCCTGCATATTCTTCCACGTCATACTCTATTTTTCAAATTCCACTTTTTGGAGTATGAATGGTTCATATGCTCATGACTCATATGACTCACTGTACACACCTAAAACTTCCTCATCATTAAATATATGTTCAAGAAAAAGTAAACCTCTGTGTTCTTCCCGTATCCAAAGGCAAGACCAGACCTGCTTTTGATTGATGCCTACCAAAACCCAGTTCGTGTGTTAATACCTACTACTGGCCCGGTATCTCAGGGCATTAGTGGAGGCTTAATGCCTTTGTAGACCTACGAGACAGTAGATATATTTTGAGGCTATCAGTTCTGAGGTCTTTAAGTCAATTATTGGTTTTAACTTTCTTTGTGCTACACTTTGACTGTAGAGCCATCTGGAGTCAGAAGTTGGGGGCCCAGTTTCTACAAATTTATTGTTTGAAGAGACTGAAGAAAGTTTTAAGCTTCAATGGAAATCCCTCCCCCCTTTCTCTCTAGGAGGGATGCAGCATAAAAAAGAAACACTGATGCTGATTCTGCTTGCTGTATTGCTCGCACTAACTCAGCGCTACTTCAGGTAACTATGTAACTCTGATGTATCACAGTTGCTATTGATGAACATAGCTGACCTAAAATGCTGGGCTTTTACACAAACGCATCAAAGCCCTCTCACAGGGCGATGGTGAGCACAAACCTCAACTCTTTCCTTTTTTTTTTTTTTTTTAACTTTCAAGAAGTACTGATCAAATTCTTGGTGCTAGGTAAGCCTTGTGCCAGCTGATGCCGAGCCACACAGTGACCTAATGTTCCTTGTCTTATGGAGCTTTACATTCTAGGTGGGAAGAAATGGCCTGTTTCCTGTGTTGTCAGTGATGTGTTTCAGTCAGGGTGCTGTGTAACGATGCTTTGAGGAGACAAGGCAATGAAAGAGCCGTAGGGAGCTCCTCTCTGATTTTACTCTTAATTTTTTTATTCTGTTTTAAGTGTATGTGTGAGTGCCTGCATATATGTTTATGCACCATGCACATACAGTGACAGGAGAGGTTAGAGGAAGGAGCTGGATCCCCTTACAGAGGGTTGTGAGCCACCATGTGGATGCTGGAAGACAAAAATCCAGGTCCTGGGCAAGAGCAGCTAGTGTTCGTAACTGCTGAGCCCCTTCTCCAGCTTCCTATCTTACTCTTAAGGCACTTCTTTATAACAATGTTTCCTGAGCCCGCCTTTAATCCCAGCCAGCACTCAGGAGCAAAGGCAGGCAAGTCTCTGAGTTCAAGGCCAGCCTGGTTTACAGAGTGAATTCCAAGACAGGCTACACAGAAAAACACTGTCTCAAAAAAGCAAAGCTAACATTTACATTAGCTTGAAATTCAGTTCAATCTCTGTGCTTCTCTGCCAAGTCCACCTTCAGTGTATTAAAGAAAAACACCTTCAAAACAATGGGCTGCTAGTTTAGAGTTTTGGGTTTTTGTTGTTGTTGTTGTTGTTTGTGTGTGTGTTTGGGTTTTTGGTTTTGTTTTGTGTTTGTTTGTTTTAGGAAACAACCTTTTAAACATCAAAGTCCCAATCATTGTTAATGAGGCTAAAATAGCAACTGTCCTGAGGAAAGACAAAAA
The DNA here is from genome assembly GCA_019843965.1 of Rhynchomys soricoides. Taxonomy (NCBI): domain Eukaryota; kingdom Metazoa; phylum Chordata; class Mammalia; order Rodentia; family Muridae; genus Rhynchomys; species Rhynchomys soricoides. Next base: position 1,187,082 of record JADRCH010000283.1, read on the forward strand.
TAAAAAACATTAACATGCTAATGTCCCCATACAGAAAAATGTAAATTCTCCGCTCCTCTGTGCCCTGTTCACCAATGTCTTCCTTGTACCAGTGTGCCAACCATTGTTTGAAAGGCAGCTGAGTAAGGGAACATCAAGTCTTTACAGCTAACCCTATCTCTTTGGTACCCTAGGCTACCTTTACTTGCCCTCCAGAATTATTGCATTTTCATGCAGGAGATTCACAGCTGGCATTATAGTCTTCACACACGGCCCACTGCTAGCAGGCCTGCTTTGTCCTGTATTTCATCGCTGCAACCTTAAGCCAGGCAGAGTGTTTAGTGTGCAAGAACATGAAAGAGGGACTTCAGCTGTAGAGTTTTGGTTGTTTTGTTTTGTTTGCTATTTTTATTATTAATAGGCTTTTTTTTCAAATTTAAAACTAAATTGACTTTTTCCCCCCTTAAAAAACAAAGATCACCTACAGACGATGTATGCCTGCTGGTAAGGGTCTATCCTGTGACTGGTAAGGGTCTATCCTGTGACTGTTCTGAGAACTGTGGAGGGAAAGGTGCTTGGAGCAAAAACGGGCTTCTAACGGAGATGCTGTACAGAGAAGTGTGCTTTGGCCATTGACGTCAGTGTAAGCATCCTTGTTCTGGACAGTGATTGCTTGGGTTTCTTTAGACTGTGATAGCTCCTTGTGACTTCAGTGTAAGCATCCCTATTCTGGACAGTGATTGCTTGAGTTTCTTTAGACTGTGATAACTCCCTGTGAGCAGCCTGGTTTCTACCCGCCAGATGATGAACTCATTTTTCACCTTACAGATTCTTTGCATACATATCATGGCTTCCAGCTTTGTGTTTTCATGAGATTCCTGTGTGGGCAAACATGTCTGTGTTTATACGTGTTTCTTGTGACTTTTCTTTAGCTTTTGCTTCTGTTTGCTTGTTTTGTCTTATTCTGATTTGATTTTTTGTCTGTTTGTTTGTTTTTATCTATTATTCCTTAGATGCCTATCCGTTTTCTAACCAGAGACAGAAAGGGTGTGGATTTGGATGGGAGGGGAGGAGGGAGGAACTCAGAGGAGTTACGGGGGGGGGGGGGACTGTAGTCAGAATATATTGTTGGGGGGAAATCTATTTGGGGGTGGGGGAGTCAGGGGTGTTTGTTTGGTTTTGGTTTTTCCAGACAGGCTTTCTCTGTGTAGGCTTGTCTGTCCTGGAACTCACTCTGTAGACCAGGCTGGCCTTGAACTCAGAAATCTGCCTGCCTCTGCCTCCCAAGTGCTGGGATTAAAGGAGTGCACCACCACAACCAGCCTAAAAATCTATTTTCAATAAAAGAAAAAAATCTCAAGGAGATGGATGTTGCTCTAAAATATATATACAGTTAACTTGATGTAAAACAAAACAAAATCCCCATAAACCAAAACCACACCTCTCTGTCTGTCACTACACAGTTTAATGAATTTAGACACAGATAATTTGGATGTAGAAAGAGCACCGGGGGAACCATACAGTGAAATATCTTAGGCTAAAGATACTTCTGAAGATTAAGAGATGCACTCTTCCACTTTATTTTAAAATAATTGTCACTCACAGGAAGTTGCACAGGAATCACCCGACATTCACCTGATGCTCCCCAATGTTACAGCTCACGACTGTCCCTAAGTCAGGAAACTGACACCAAGACAAGGTGCCTATACAACTTTGCCTTTTTAATGACATGTCGATATTCATACACCCACAATACCAATCAAGATACACTATTTTTCCATTACAGCCGAAACTATCCTGTTTGGTGCTGTGTGATGCCCCCTGGTTTACATCCCACTCCATCCTGGGTACCACTTTTAATCATTTTTCTATCTCCATCATCTTGTTGTCTTGAGAATTTATAAACAGGGTCATAAAATATACAACCTACTGATAAATGGTGTGATCAGCAAGATGCCTTCGACAGCCAAGTTTACTAACATTCCAGACTGTTTCACTGATATGTAGTATTTCATAATGAACACAGCACAACAGGTCAGACAGATTTTAGTGTAGACTTATAGTTTTCAAAACCTAGATTAAGAAGGGTACTCAATCGCTTTAACCTCCCTTCTAGTCCACTACCCGCCAGAGGTAATGGAAAGAATAGGTTAATAGGGCAAAGACCTGTTTGGAAATAGTCCTTTGGGATGAATCCGCTCTTCGTTGTCAAGATATTGGTACTTCAGTTCACACACAGTAGCTTGATCCACTGGCAAACACCATTCACAAATCAGCAGTGGCCGTTCCATCCAGAAGAAATGTCGAGGCTCTATCAGGTCAGATCCTTGGAAGTGTCAAGAAACCACCAGAACACCACCAGAACACCACCAGAAGCACTTTGGTGCTTGTCTCTCTATGAAATCACAACAAATGTTGATCAGCAAAGAGTGGCAAGGTGAACCAATACCACACAGTGTCATCCACTGTCTGTTGGGTTATACTTAACACCCTTTTCAAGCATCACGTGTTCTCTCAAGCGTCACTCTAGCAAAACACCACATGCCCCTTTCCCAGGCAGCTTCCAGAAAAAAACACCACATGTCTGTTTTCAACAAAGCATCCTCCCACATGTCTGCTTCAGCAAAAACATCCTTTATAAGATGATTTCCAGTAAAACACCACATGACACATGAAGTGTGTCACATGACACACCACATGAGTCTCCAAAGAATCAGAAATTTCCACTTCATTTTAGTTAACAGACTTTTTTATATTATTATTCTTAAGTGATCTGGAAAATATTACACCACTTCCTTTTGGCCTCTATGGTTCCTAAGGAGAAATTCACTTGTTGAATTTTTGTCTTCGACAGGTGAAGGATCATATCTCTGGCTTCTTTCAAGATGTTTTCCTTTGGTTTTCATAAATTGATCAATTAGATTCTTAAATCTCTTTCTCTTTTGCCATATTTGGGAAGGGTTTTTGTTGTTGTTGTTGTTGTTTTTAAGATTTATTTATTTTATGTATGAGTGCTCTATTTGCATGTACACCTGTATGCCAGAAGAGGGCACCAGATCCCATTACAGATGGTTGGGAGCCACCATGTGGTTGCTGGGAACTGAACTCAGGACCTCTGGAAGAGCAGCCAGTGCTCTTAACTGCTGAGCCATCTCTCCAGCCCCTAGGTACTGTGTTTTAAGGTTACTATTACTGTGATGAAACACCATGACCAAAAGCAACTTGGAAAGGGTTTATTTGGCTTACATTTCCACAGCATTGTTCAACACTGAAGGAAATCAGGGTAGGAACTTAAACAAGGCAGGAAACTAGAGGCAGGAGCTGATGGGGTCATAGAAGAGAGCTGATTGCTGGTTTGCTTGCTATGGCTTGTTCAGCCTGCTTTTCTTATAGAACTCAGAGCCACCAACCCAGAATGGCCTCACCCCCAATGAGCTGGGCCCCCCCACACACACACACCAGTCACTAAGAAAATACCCTACAGGCTTGGCTGTAGTCCAATTTTATGGAAGCATTTTTAAAATTCAGGGTCCCTCCACTCAGATGACTTTAGCTTATGTTTTGTAGAAGAATGCAAATAGATCCATATTTATCACCCTGCACAAAACTCAACTTCAAGTGGATCTAAGCCCTCAACATAAGACCAGATAATCTAAACATGATAGAAGAGAAAGTGGGGAATAGCCTTCAGTGCATTGGCACAGGAGACAACTTCCTGAACAGAGCACCAATAGCTCAAGCTCTAAGATCAATAATTAATAAATGGGACCTTATGAAACTAGAAGATTGTAAGGCAAAGGACACCATGAAAACAGCAAAACGGCAGCCTATAGAATAGGAAAAGATCTTCACCAACCCCAAATCTGACAGATCTTATATCTTTACATATACAAAATATATAAAGAACTCAAGAAACCAGACATCAACAAACAATCCATTTTTAAAATGGGCTACAGATCTAAAAAAGAAAATTCTCAACAGAGGAATCTCTAATAGCTGAGAAGTACTTAAAGAAATGTTCAACCTCCTTAGCCAAAAGGGAAGCACAAATCAAAATGGCTCTGAGATTTCATCTCACATCTGGCTAAGATTTAAAAAAAACAAAAAACAAAAAACAAAAACCCTCAAGTGACAGACAGACAGCTCATGCTGGTGAGGATGTTGAGCAAGGGGAACATTCCTCCATTGCTGGTGCATGTGCAAACTTGTACAGCCACTTTGGAAATCAATATGGTGGTGTCTCATAAAATTTGGAATTGATTTACCTCAAGAGCCAGCTATATCACTCCTGAGCATATACCCAAAGGATGCTCTACCATCCCACATGGACACTTGTTCAGCTACGTTCATAGCAGTTCTATTCATAATAGTCAGAAACTAGAAACAACATAGATGTCCCTCAACCACAGAATGGATAAAGAAAATGTGGTACATTTACACAATAAAGGATTACTTAGCTGTTACAAACAACCGCATCATGAAATTTGCAGGCAAATGGATGGAACTAGAAAAGATCATCCTGAGTGAGGTAACCCAGACCCAGAAAGACAAACACAGTATGTACTCACTTAAATTGGTTATTAGCTGTGAAGTAAAAGATAACCATGTTACAATCCAGACCCATGCTAAATAACAAGGAGGGCTCAAGGGAAGACATGTGAATCTCACTGAGAAGAGGAAATAGAATAGACATCAAAGATGGATGGGGTGTTCAGGGGGTGCTGGGTGGGGGTGAGATGGGGGTGGGAACAGGGAAGGATCATGTGGGGGTCGGACAGAGGGAGAGAGTACTGGAAAAGACAACTGGAATAGGGAGGTGGCATCTCTGGGATGAGCTAGAAACCTAGGACAATGCAAACTCCTTGGAATCTATGAGAGTGACCTGAGCAAAGACCCCTAGCAATGGGGGATATGGAGCCTGAACTGACCACTCCTGTAACCAGCAAGACTTCCAGTGGAGGGACTGAGACACCAACCCAGCCACAGAACCTTTGACCTACAGTTTATCCTGCCTACAAGATAAGCTGGAGTAAAGATGGAGCAGAAATTGTGGGAATGGCCGACCAATGACTGGTCCAGCTTGAGACCCATGCCATGAGAGGAAACCCACCCTAACATTGTTAATGATATTCTGCTGTACTTGCAGAGAGGAGCCTAGCATAGCTGTCATAAGAGAGGCCTCAGTCAGGAGCTGATGGAAGCAGATGCAGAGACCCACAGCCAAACAACTGGGGAATCCTGAGGAAGAGGGAGAGGAGGGATTGTAGGGGCCATAGAGGCCAAGGACACCACAAGGAAACCTGCAGGGCTAACCTGGACTCACAGAGACTGAACTGCAAATTAGGGAGCCTGCATGGGACTGACTTCATATTGGACCCCTAAGAACGGGAGGAAGGAGCTGTCTCTGACTCTGTTGCCTGCCACTTTCCCCTATTGGGCTGCCCCTTCTAGCCTCAATCAGAGAGGATGACTGCAACTTGTTATGCAAGGCCAGTTGATATGCATGGGAGGTCTCCCCTTTTCTGAAGAGAGAGGAGGAGTGGATGTGGAGGAGGGGAGGTGGGTGGTGGGGAGGACTGGGAGGAGAGGAGAGAAAGGAAACATCAGTCAAGATGTAAAGTAAATAAACTAATTTTTTAAAAAGGCATAATGCCCAAGATGGAGGATGATGATGGTAGTGGTGGTGGTGGTGACAATAAATTACCAGCACATACTGTTTTAGCACTGCTCTTCCTCTTCTCTCCTCTCCTTTTGAGACTCCAGCCACAAGAATGTTGTCTGTTGTTATGGCTCAGCCCATCTCTTCAAACTTGTCTGTTGTTTTAGCTTGTGTCTCAGTTGTCCAAATTGAGAGGTTTCTGTTACCTTCTATTCCACTTTACAGAGTTCTTTCTTCATCCTTTTCCCACCCCCCACCCCCCACCCCCTGCTGTTGAGCCCACCCCCTGAGTTATTTCTATCCCCCCCTGTGGAGCCCACCCCCTGAGTTATTTCTGTCTCCATTTGATACCATTGATAAGATTTCCTATTTCTGTTTCATTGCACCAAACTATGCCCATGGTATCATAGATTTAGCAAATCTCATTGAGTGGATGACCCCTGAGGTGAGTCTTCTCTTTGTACCTAGGAAAGATCACGTGGAAGAACCTCAGCTGTCGGCCTGGTTTAATCCAAAGTAAGAACAAAATAACAATGTAACTCAATTTAAAGAGGATGTTATTCTGTTATCAAAGTGTAGGTACTCCAGACACCTAGAACAGCTTGTTTCTAAGGCTTTTTACTTTTAGGGTTGTTTATTTTCCATATGTTTATGGTCTGCTTTTCAAGAACCATGAGGTTAAGGGAGACAATAAGAAAGGTCATATTCAATCTGGTTTCACATTCCTGATATTATTAGAGAGAGAATGTCTTTAAATACAACCGGAAAATGCCAATATTGACTCCTCTAGATTTTAATTTATGATCGCTATAATTTGCATGTTAATTATACAAATGAATGTTTCACTGTGACATTTCTACATATGTACATATTATGTTTTGCTAGTGTCAATTCTTCTTACTATGCCTATTTGCCATTGGCACCCAAGGGAGATCATTATTCTTCTGTTAATGGTTGGGTAATATTTGGCTTTATGTTTATACAATATAAACATGTTTATGAAAGGTTTACAATGCATTTATGCATTTCCTTGACATTGGGTGATATTTGCAATTTGGTGTCTATTATATTCCAAAAAATATATACGTGTGTGTATGTGCGCGCGTGCGTGCATATATCATGTAAGAGTATGGATTTCTAACATGGAGTCATTAGTTTAAAGACTTCAGATTTTAAGGCCTGGGAAGTTGGCCCTGTGTGGTAAAATGGATGCTACATATGCATGAGGAGCAGAGTTTGGATCTCCAGCACTCTCATAAAAGCTGGGTATACATGGTAACCAGCCTGTTCTCCCTGTGCTCAACAAGTGGAGACAGAGGATCCCTGGAGCAAACTGGCTAGCTAGCCTAATTGGTAAGCTTTGGATTCAACTGAGAGACAGCCTCAATACATAAGCTGGAGGACAATTGTGGAACATACCCCATGCCAAACTCTAGCTTCTACATGCATGTGCACAGACATACACTCACATGTATGTAAACATGCGCACACAAATATACAACACACATGTACAGAAGTAAAAGTAAATACAAATAAATAGGGACTGGCGAGATGGCTCAGCAGTTAATAGTGCATGTTGCTCTTGCAGAGGACCCAGAACTGATTCCCAGCACCTACGTGGCAGCTCACAGTCATATATAACTCCAGTTCTAGGGGATTCCATGCTGTCTTTTGGTCTCATTGGGTACAGGCATAGAGGTGGTAAGTATGCACACATGCAGACAAAACACACTTAGAAAATGAAAATAAGTAAGTCTTTAAAAATAACTAGGGGCTAAAGAGATGGCTCAACAGTTAAGAGCACTGGCTGCTCTTCCAGAGGTCCTGAGTTCAATTCCCAGTAACCCATGGGTGGCTCACAACCATCTGTAGTGAGATCTGATTCCCTCTTCTGGTATGTCTGAAGACAGTGACAGTGTATTCACATACATAAAATAAAATCATTAAAAATAATAAATAAGTAAATAGATGATGCGAAATTTAATCTTTGATTTAGGCTACTCAATTACATTTGATTATTATACTATTTATTTTCCAACCTATAGTGGGTAAATATTAGTAATGTTTTACTTATTCTACAAACTTACTTGATGTTAGTTTTGTAATATCAAATATCTCATTCTTGGCTGTGGCCATGCCTAGGTCTAGAGGCGCAAGTGGAGGCATGGTTTATAAGAGATCAAGGATTGCCAGGGCTGTGAAAGAGGAGCCATCCATCGAAGCTGTCATCACAGAGGGGCATTGCTACTCAATAAAACTTCAAGAGAAGAAAACAGCCTGACCTCTCTCCTTGTGTACCCTCTGAGTTTCCATTGGTACTTCTCATTTGTAGAACCTTCTAGAAGCCATAGATCGAAGGTGGCCAACTCCCAAAGCAGAGTAGGGACGAGGATGGATAAGAAGAAACATGGAAAATAGCACAGCTCAGTCCTACAGACCAGAACTGTTTCCTAGGACTTTCCCCTACCTGAGAAAGCTCATGTCCCCACACAGGCTAAACATAAAGTTCTAACAACTCTATCACCGCACTAGGATAACAGTATCCTCACAGGATGACATTAGCCATCCCAAACACTCACTCTACAAAGTAGCAGAGGAAGAGGAGAAAACAAAGTAACATACACAATAAATCACTGTTACAGTCCTATCTCACCAGCTGCCTGGGAGATGGCTAATAAGTGGAAGTAGATAATAATCAGATCCACGGCTTCCTTATCCTCTGCTGATACGCTGTTGGCCTCTGTTCACGATCTCCTCCATTCCTGAGGACCCAAAGTCCCTCAATGGTGCAGCCCTATTGAGGCACCACAATTTCCCAAGGACCATTATTCCTGGACATGAGAATAGTGAAGAGCATCCCAGAGAGCTCTTTAGAAGACAGTTCTCATTGCTGTCTTTTTTGCAGTAGCAACTTGTATTTTCTTGGTAATGAGAACCATTTGCCCAGCCAGTATATTAATGATATTTTTACCCTTTAATTCAACATTTAAGAAAACTCCAATGACCTGCAAATGGTTTTTTGGACCATGACTTTATTCCCTGAGGAAGGGATTCCTCCCTTGTGAACTAATATGCCCAACCCAATGTATCTGTGGTCATAAACATGCTAATCAAACAGTCTATAAATGAATTATCTAATGTAATCAAGAGCAGATATTTTCCCACATCCACCTACTCTTATGGACTATGTATTTCAACTTTGAGAAACATGTCATCAGAAAAAAAAAAAAAAAAAGATCATTGATTCAGAGCATCCTAGGGACAGGACCTCAACCTTGCAGCAAATCAGCTCTCAACTTGCATTGAAATGGAGACTTCTGTTGACTCTCCCACTTTCTGGTTGGTTAGCTGCTTCTGGACAGGCAGACACATAGTAAGGACAGAGGCTGTGATGTAAATAATCCAACTGTGACACAATTCCTCATAAAATTCGCTGACTTCTCAGTCAGGCAGTGTGTATGACACTGGACACTCAGTGCCTGCTTAGCTCCATCTAAGGGATGGGCATATTGTTTAGCTACACATAATCTCCATTCCTGTGCCGGGGGCCACTCTGCACAGACTCATTGAGGCAGAACCAGGGTGGAGAGGCAAAGCTGTCATGCTGGCATCCAGACTGTCGCTCACTAGCATACCGAACCACTTGTAGAGTGCATCCTCTCACCAGCACTTCCTTCTCAGAGGAAGGGTTTCATATTTAAGGACTCTTAAGGTTTACCTCTTTGTCTTACCTTTTTATCATCTGTTAAACAATGTTGTATTTTAAAATGTTAACACTTTAGTTTTAATCATGTGTATATATGTGGAGGGGGGGTATGTGCATGTGTGTGCACATGCCTGCAGAAGAGTAGAAGGACCATTGGAACCTCTGCAGCTGGAGTTGCAGGCTATTCTTAGCAAGTCCACATGGGTTCTGGTAATCAAATTTGAGTCTTCTGCAGGAGCAGTACACACTCCTAACCACTGATCCATCTCTTCATCCCTTAAATTTACTTTTTGTGAGTATGTACCTGTGCTGTGTGGCCAGTGACACTGGAGATCTTCCTGTATCACTTTCCACCATATATTTAAGACATGTTCTCTCATTGAACCTGTCTAGACTGGCTGGCATCCCTAGGGTGCTCCTGTCTCCCTCTTTCACTGCTGGAAATACAGGCATGCACCACAATGCCCCACTTAAAATACACACACACACACACACACACACACACACACACACTGCATGAGTCTGTATGCATGAGTTTGTATGTGCAGGAACCCACAAAAACCAGTCAATGGTGATCTCCTGGAACTGGAGCTACAAGTGGTTGTGAGCTATTATATGTGGGTGCTGGGAACTTACCCAGGGTCCTCTGCAAAAGTATCACTGTGAAGCCATCACTTGAGTGCTGGGGGTTGAATTCCTTGTGCTTGGACGGGAAGAACTTTCTCACTGAGCTCTCTCCCACACCTGTTGTGTGTAGCTTTGCTACACTGACCAAGCTCCCAGAAAGGACCACACTACCAGCCCCCACCCAGAGAATATTGGATCCTCAGATGAAAACACAGACACACACAGTTGTTCTAATTCAACTTGCCTTTTGGTACAGTTGCTAGGTGCTACTTAACTCCTGCCTGGAGAAGCCCTTATCAATATTCTTTGCTCAGCATCCTAAATCTGCCCTCAACTTTAGTTGCTTAGTTACATCTAGTCCAAGGTAAACATCCGGAATAACCACCTGTATGTAGTAACAGGTGGGTGTGTGGCTACTCCATCTAAGATCTCACATGGCTAGTTGCCTTTTCTCCCTCAGAGGTATGGAGATCTCTCCCTTCCCCACCCTCTCTCTCTTCTCCTCTCCTCTTCTTGCATCTGTCTCTTCATGGCAGAGGTTCCCAGCATCTATGAGCAGAGGTGCTCTCTGTGTTCCTTTGTTCAAGTTTCCTGAGTGCTGGAGCCACCATGTGACTCACTTTGCTAATCTCACTGAGAAACTAATTCTCCCCAATTCCTAGACTTGTATCACTGTGTGTGTGATCCATCTGAGAATTCCTAAATTAATAGTGGATTCTAGCCCCACGTTGGGTGCCATCTGTTGCATGTAGCTTTGCTACCCCACCTAAGCTCCGAGCTAGCATTTGAACAACTG